>CATQJA010002097.1:0-31276 GCA_958295435.1 Mesorhabditis spiculigera
TTTTCTGGTGGCTGATAGGTCGGGACCATCCCTGCGTAAGTTGTTTGATTTCTTATGGCTTATAGTACGCTGCTTGGATTAATGGCAGGTAGGCTGGCGTGATCGGCCTCGTATTCTGTGCATGTTAGCGCTTGGGGGCGGCTATATCCGCTCAACTTTATTAAGATACTTTTCTTAACGTCGTAAGTATGCTTGCCATTAATTAAGACCTTCTTGGCGCTTATACATTTGGAGCCATGCTCCCTGATTTTAACCGCTTTCGTCCGTTTCTTTCGCACATGCAACGCATTCAACTTTTTGCACCGGGAGATGGAAGCAACGTCGGTTTGCTTCAAAGCAGAAGGTCGTGTTTGGAGGTTTGGTGCAAGCCTTTTCCTCAGCTTAAGAGCCCCTACGCTTGGAACAAGAGGAGATGTGTTCTTCTGGCTTTTCTTGGATTTTTTAAGCAAGTATCTCGGTCGCTTTGCAACTTTTTTTCCACGTTCACAAATCGTTTCACCTTTTTCTATGCAAATATCGAATTTTTTGAGTTCTCCTTGAACCGGTGCAGCACAATTTTTCACATCAGCCGTCCTGGCAGCCGGAAGTACTTATCAAGAACTGCTCGCGGCGTTGGCTTGCATTGAAGGACGAAAACATGATTTGGCTTCGACCATCTGCCTCTTCATTTCCTTTTGGCAAAATGGCAGACTTGCTGCAAAAGGTTCCTCGGAGTTTTATTTTCGCTTTGCGCAGCTTCTTCTTATTATATCTTCTGGGCATATATCGATTGTCGGTATAAGGTATTTTGGTTATGAACTTGCATGAAGTAAATCTTTTTCATACTTCAATCATACTTCAATCGGTGCTTTTCGCCAATTGAAAAGGTCTTCAAAATCTGTTGCATGCGTTTTGGCACTTGACTGATTGGATGGCTTTGAATAAAGCCATTGAATCTTGGTAGAACTGCTCAAGTTTCAGGTATGAATCTAAACGAAAGATTTGGAATAGTATAAGGGAGCACGAGCGTGAGAATGAGAGAGAGCGAGGAAGAGGGAAAGAAAGCGAGAGGGAGTGAGGGAGTGAGAGAGAGATAGAGAGGGAGAGCGAGAGAGAGAGACAGCGCGAGAGACAAGAGAGCAAGAGAGCGTGAGACATAGAGCGAGAGAGACGCAAACGCTAATTAATTCCACATCGACACGACATCATGTAGCAGAAAATACAAAATGCCGAATGGATAAGGTGAGCCGGCGGCAAATGGTTGCATCGTGGTAAAGCGCTGACTGGAATTGTCTATTGATTTGCCGTTTTTTGCCTCGAGCCGAAGGGCTGGCAGAGAAGTGAGAGGTTTCAGAGAGAAAAAGCGTTCTAATGGCATCGTGATAACGTTTTACAGCATTTTATCGTAAGGAGAGCGAAAGAGAGAGGGAGTGAGAGAGAGAGAAGGATTGAGAAAGGGCGAGAGAGAGGAGAGACAGAGTGAGAGAGCGAGACACTGTGTATATGTTCAGTGTGAAGCTCTTCTATGTCGTCATTTGTTGCGATTGTTTTGGTTTTCTACATTGTGGTTTGTTCAACGATAATTTTTGAACGTATCTTTACCATTAACCTCTTGAAATATGCACATATATATAGGTATGTGCCTTCTCCCTATTCCAAAATTGAGCCTCGGATCGTCGGTTTCAACATTGTTCCAGAGTCAGGCCGATAAACTCCATCAGCGTTGCTGCAGGCTATTGAAGTCAAGCCGAGCCTGAAAATGATGCCATTTTATTGAATATTACAAAAAATTAAAATACAAATATTTTCATTTTTTCAGTCCATTTTTCATACATTTTTTACCAACATTCAAAAATCTTCGAAAAGTGGCATAAATTTTTATAGTCATTTTACTTTTCATGGTAACTTGATCGTGGTGATAAAAGAAAGTTCGTTATAATGGTTTACTAGTATAATTTCGCAACTTCATACTGTCGAAATTTCAAAATGTCGAAATTTCATAAAACCGAAATTTCATAATGTCGAAATTTTCATTCGATATGCTGAATTTCGACATTATGAAATGCCGACATTTTGAAAATAAGCCGATTATGTTATATGTCTATAGCGGATTAACGGGAAAAGTTATTTTCGCCCAGTGAAGCCACCCCCCTCCCCCCCCCCGCTAGCCGTCCAGTCCAAGATTTGCCTAAAAACAAAGGGTGCCGTGCAGCTCAAACCTTGATTTGACGGTAATTTGGCAATATCTGGTTAAAATCCAATCCCAATTTTTCGGTTTTAGGAAGTAAAAACCAATTTTAGAAGAATTTTGTTGCTTTGGTAACCCATAAATTTTCAAAAAACCAAAAGCTTTGTCTTACCGTCAGACCATCACGAAGTTTCACCACGCAGTTTTTTCCACTCTGGCTTGGATTATCCTTCCAAAGATTTCGGCCCCATATTTTTGGCAATTTTGATGACGTCCGTTCTTCCTTCTTCTGCTTGAAAATCCTCATCTTGTTCAATAAAGCATTTCAGGAATATCAGGCTGTACGTTTCGATGCTTAAATTTGTAGTAGCATCGCGTTTTCTCATGATCTGGGAAATTTCAATTTTTGCAAGCCTGCGTTGCGTAGGTGTCCAAATAATCCATTAGGTACTGTGCCGACCTTAGCCTGTTTTTTTAAGCGCACTGGTCTTTAATTCCAATTCATCTTTTCCTTTCTTGCTTTTCCTTGCTTACATTTTTCTCTTCGCTTTTCTTCATTTTTTCCTTGACTTTTTTAAAAGTTTTCGGTATTGTTAAAGCTTTGGGGGATGATTTTAACTTGCCCTTCTCGCCTCTCAACCTGTGGTGACCTTAATCTTTAGCAGCAACACATTTTTCGAGCACGTTTTTTGAGCAACAAAATTCATTTATTGGTCCATCTTTTATCATTTCCGGCCAAATTGCCTATCGAGTAGTGCTCGGCTCTCTACTTTTCTATTTCATTTGGGCTTCACCTTTGCATAAACCTTCGCCATTGCGATAGTTACGGTGAGCGACTGTGCGGTCGTTGTGCATTGTGTAGCTTCCGGTTTCGTTCAGGTCCAGAATTGCGCATGGTGGATTAAATTGCAGTGCTGATCAAGCCATGCTGGCACAACAATGATGACAAACATGTTAATGGGACTCTTCGTAAAAAAGATGTCCTTGAGTTCCACTCTTCTTTCCTTCCTCTTCGATCTTTCTTGATTTGTCTTTAGGCTATGTGTTTTTATTTCCTCATTTTTCGGATTAGCTTATTTCTTTGAATGTAAATCATAGTGGTAGATTTGATGGAGATCATGCTATTTTCAAAGACTCCTTTCTTACATGTACATCTCCACGCATCGTTCCTAGCGTCCAGGAGCCTGGTGACGAATGTTGATAAAACCTGTCAAATCAGGGCTTGCCCGGGGTTGATTGAAGAATACGAATAACCCTTCGCCTTCGCCATAGGTAAAAAAGGCCGATAGAAACGTCATGGGACCCGCAGCTTCCGGTTTCGTTTAGTGTCTTAGAGTTTAGCCTTGCGCTTCGATTCCGCTTCTGATCGAATTGTGCTATATTTGTGAAGGATTAATCGAAAAAGCAGAGGCTCTTCGGCGACAGCATTGTTTTTCCGCAGTTTTTTTTTGCATACATTTTTCTTCTTGAAATGTAGCAGTGGATTTAATAGAGCTGTTCAAGGTACTTCCTTCTTGCACTTCTAGGCCAGTTCTTCATTGCTGTCCAAAGGCCTGGAACGAATGTTTCAAAAATCTGTTGAATCCGAGCTTGATCGATAGTAAGGTATTGTTTGGGACTCCTACGTTTTGGACTATCATTTTATTACGAGCAGCCAAATTCTGATCTGTCGTGGTCATTCTTGATTTGTTCACCGAATCCATCACCAACAAACGCTTCGAATGTATTTAGGTGCAACGCGACGTTTGCCCTGGCACTTGTCTAGAATTTACAGTTGTGTTGCACGGGCTGGCTTTGAAATTCGGGGCTTCGCGTTGCGTTTTGACGTCCGGACGTCTGGAGGCCAATGCGATAGAAATCTGTCGAATCGCGGCTTGCCGGGGTTGATTGAGGCGTACGAATTTCGGACTAACCAGAAGTTGACAAGGATATGTTGTCTCTAATGCGCAGGAAAAATTTAATTTATCGCTGCCAGTGTTGATTTTTGTGCCAGATTCCTTCAAGAAATTCCATTCTATTTAGGTGGTGAATGTCCTCTTGCAAGGGGAATTATCTAGAGATCAAAGTTGCAACCTGCAGCATCGTTTTCGACGTAGCTTCGAAGGGGCTTCCCTTGGCATTTTGAAAGTTTAGCGTTGGCTCCCTCTTAATTTGGAGATGTCCATGAGATAGTCGCTTTAATAGATCTTCTGGTAATTTTCGGTTTCTTTTATTCCTCTTTAGCTGACGTGAGTTTTTAGCTTTTGCTTAGCTTTAGCAGTTTGTCGTGGTCGAAAGCCTCATGACTTTTACTGTTTGGGCAGGTATTTGCGAGCGAGTATTGACCACAGCGTCCATTTTTTTGTGATTATGCTTGATGAAAATCATACCGCGATTGTTGAACGAAATCGCTGGATTTTTGGCAGAATTTCCCGAGGATGAGCTGTTAATCTGAATTAGTAAAGTGTCTAAAAATTTAAAGAATACACTTAGGATTGAAAAAAAGGAAAAAAGAAAATAAAAAGTTTAGCCCTCGGTGAAGTCATAACGAAGCTCGAGATCGTTAAAATTTGTGCTTTTTCATGCTTTCATGCTCGAACATTACCTAAATTTTTTGTCTAAATCAAGAAATACATAACGTCTTAATGAAGCACTATTCACAAAGCTTAATAGTGGGTTTCGTCAAGCTCAACTGTATTCCAATTAAAAGAACTATTGAAAAATCTAAAAAACTTGATCTAAAACCAATGATTTTGTATTTTTCAATACAAATAGTACAAATAATAGTATAGTAAAAAACTGAGAGACCGTAGAATATCGAAGCCGGATAATAAAACGAAAAAGGTTGGTTCGGCGCTTGGACAAACCCCCTACCCGTTAATTCGAAAGTAGCAATATTACGTAGCAAGTTTTCGCAAGTCTAATGCCATGAAATCGAGCTCAAAAATTTTTGGTTTTAAAACGGTTGGTAGCATCAAAAATAAAAAGGAAGTAAAAGTGAACGTTTGCTAGGTATAAATTCACCTCGGTAAATGCTACAAGAGCACCCGCAAGGCGTGACGCATTGACCCTTTTTGTATGTCAGCCAATCGGACGCAAACCACGCGCCAATGAGTAAGAGGTGCCTGAAAGGAAAGGTGCTCCATACAGCAATTCTTTACGTTTTTTCTACCTCTTTCACAAGCTTTACAGGGATAGGGAAGGCCCCGTAGATCAGGGCCGATCTACAATTGGCGATTTGCAAACCGAAAACGCTAATGCAAAATACGGGGTAGGTAGTGGGCTAGTGTGAGGGATTAGAGACGATTTATGCTCAATGTTAAGTTAAATTGTAAAGTTGAGTATACGTTTAATTGTAATAAGTGTTAAGTTAGTATACGTTTAATTTAATCGTGCTTTCCTGATCTCTTTAAGCCGTAACAGTGCGTTGCGAAGAAAACGACCCATCTGAATGGCAAATTTTTCATGCAAATTGGCAAGTTTTTGGGTGCAGTTTATCAGATGTTTAATGATTTATTGATGTGGGCTCTAGATTAAAACGCTTTACGAACATAGTGTTCTTACGATCAATCTTGCTTAGTTGTCTAATTTTGATCGCTTCATCGTGGTTGGCGAGATGAACTATTATTGTGGCACCACTAGCAACTTCCTTAGAGGCGCAAACCTGAAAAAGTGTTCTTTTTGTGGATACAGCAACGAAATCTTGATAACGAGCCGTCTTAAATTTCCTAAATCTTAAAATAACTTAATTTTTAAAATTGAACCAATTCTTTATTCCATTAAAACTCATTCCAAAGAGAAGTTTTGCTACCCGGAGGCTCCAAAATTATGTTACTGGTTTTGGATTTTTAGGGGGACCTAGATTAGCTAATTTCTAATAATCTGACAAAAGAGCCGAAACTTTCAAAATCCCAATCTTCCGCAAGTTACAAAATTATACACAGAATCAGCAAACAATTCCGCCCAAGGTAGGCTTGGACTCAAACGGAATTTGCAGTGTACTTAAAAAAAAACTTTAAAACAAAAGGGTTTTAAAACTTTAATCAATGCTAACCTATAATTGGCCCCAAGCCAACCGGAAATGCTAATTCAAAAAAGGGCAGATGGTGAGGCAAGGAAGGAGGGAGCAGAGAAATTTATTCTAACTTTTAGAATCAACGCCCGTTTCATGCTAATTTTATCTGGGTCTTTTTGATCCCTTTTGAGAACCCATTACAGTAAAACTCTTAAGTACCAAGCCCAAAAAGGAACCAACCTCCGGCAAACATTTGGATTCTGGGCCAAGCGATCTCCGACGCATTCTGTTTGGGCGCATAGGCGGCCGATGAGGGTGACAGTAGTCTCTCGTAATTGTATATTATTTACGTCTAAACACCTGTGGCACCATTTGTGCCGTTGTGAGAAAAAGGTGCCGTTTGTCGCGCCGTCTAATTCTGTCGTCGCCATACAATTTTGGAGTTTAGCACGGTTCTCGTTTTGTGAAAAAGTCTCTTCGCTCGCGTACCGTACTCTTCGGGATATTGTCCGTGATGCCATCCTTGAGCCGGCTTGGCAAAATATACACGTTTTTCCGTGTTTTCTTTGCGATTCGTTTGCCTTTTCGTCTCGAGAATACGCCAATAGCAAAGAAAAAACGTCCTTCAAATTCGTCGGGGGGTTTTAGCTCGGTTTATTCTCTTCATTTCTTCAAAAATAAATGAAGGTCTCGGATCCCCATCGTGCAGAGCTCTCCTACTTTGATGAGAATACCGCACAGAGAGACCCAATAGAGAGGGCACGCTCCTTTCGTTCGCATCTCGTGAGAATTCGCAAAAAGTATATTTCGATACTTATCAGCTTCTGAAGACTTTTCGATATGAGCATCCGTGTTGGTATCGACGTTTCCGTTTGGAGAATGTTGCCGTATAGGTTGTAACATTCTTATTTTTTCAGGAAATCTCGTTGTTCCTCGGCACGCTTTCGGTTTCGAACAACGTCCGACTCGGCTTCCCAGCGGCTTGAAAAATTTCCACGATGTTTTCGTATTTTCCTTTATCGATCCATTTTCTTCCTTTTTCTCTTTTATCTTTTCCGATCCAGGTGCCGTTTAGATTTGCGAATAGGCTGGTACCAATTTTGTTTCCTCGTTCCTTTGGGGTTTGGACAATCGCGGGATTTGTGCACTCCTTTCGCGTGGCACCAGCAGCAGTTGCCTCTAAAGGGACGTCCGGAGTTTTTTGCGTTGATTGATGTTTCGTTCCTGAACGACATCCGAGATGACGAGTACCTGTTGGGTCAGCCGTTTCTGGGCGTCCGGTAGTGTTTCAGTGTCGTCATCTGTGGACGCCTTGCGCTTCTTCTCGTTGTGATTTCCTTCCATGCGGTTGGCGATTTTTCAGGCGATGCTTTCTGAAACGCTGTATTGATTGAAGCGCTGATAATTTTCAGAATGTATGGAAAAACGGCCTTTTTCGCTATCGATAGTTGCGGGAATGATTTACTTCATTTTTTGGTTGAGAAACCGTCGTTAATTCGCGAATTCTCCGCGTTGAGTGTAAAATTTTTGTCAAGCGTGACAAAAAGCTCCGGACTCCAGCGCAGGCTGCCGTCTGGGTCGAGCTTATCCTTCGTTTCATCCTTTTTTCTTTGTTGACTTTCAATCTTGCAGCCATATTCACAAAATGAAGTTTGTCTCGAAAATTGGCTAGCGTGAAGGTTTCCTTGTTGGATCCCTTGTTCTCCAGATCTCGGTGGATTTCCTAATCCCCACACTCAACGACAAATATCGATAGAGTCGATACCCAGATCGTTTCCGTCTTATCCAACCCTTTTACATTTTTCAACTGACACGTTTCGCAAAGCCATATCCGGCTGGAATGAATGTGGCATTACGGATCAGCTGGTAGCTGCGAATAAATCTTTAATGCAAATTTTTTTGTAATTTAATACGATTCTGCGCACCGTACGAAATTCTTTCTTGCGTGGCTATTGCTCTTCTTCCTGATCCGTGCCTATAGTCGAGAATTTTTCATAAATTACGTATTTCCGGCAGACAGTAGCCGTATAATGAAGGTTTCTGCTCGATGATGCCAAATTCTGAAGCATGGTCCCCAGTTTTTGTCGGGCACGCTTGCCAATTTGACGCAATTCAATCTAGTGCATTGGAGAGAGATTTTTCATCCTTTTGCAATGGGTTGCTGGATGGCTTGATGAGAAGCCATCGTTAATTGGTGAAATTCCCCGAGTTGAGTCGCCTGTAAAATTAATTTTATTTTATTATAGTATTTCCAAAAAGAGCCGAAACAGGTGTAACGTTCCGGATTAAAAATGAAAGGATACGATAAGGAGGTATAATCAATAGTTTATTTTTATAATGTCTTTCATAAAATTTTTTTGCTAGAAAGTTACAAAAAGGATTTTCAACATTTTTGAAAATTTTGCCCCCCTTTGACCGTATTTTTGATTTTCGAGAAATTCTATAAGTTTTTATGAACCGGTTATATCTAGAAACTGTCTAAAATGCTATAAAATGGACTATTTTTGTTAGACCATACAGGATTACTGGACAAAATGAGCCTCTATTATCTTCCAATGTTTCCTAGTCTCCGGAATCTTGGAATTTTGTTTTGCCAAAAGTTATATTCAACAAAAGCGTTATTGTTTAAGTCTTACACTTTAATTTTGGGTGATTTTGAGCGGTTTTAGCGCTAAAAACCTAATTAAAAGTAAAAATTTATTCTTTAAGCCAATTTAGGTCAGAAATCAACAGAAAACCAGCTTTTTGATATTAGAACGCAGGGCCTTATTTGATGGATCAGCTCAAGATTCTAACGAATCCAAATTAAAATCCAAGTTAAAAAGTAGCATGAGAAAAGAGATGCAAGGCTTGTTCCCGGCATTTTGAGCTCGTCGAAAAAGAAAAACATAGGCAGGAAAAAGCCGTAGTAAGGGAGCTCGCGTTTTGTTACACCGCGCCCAGCTAGCTGGTGCCAATTGCATCGATTGAAAGGGCCCCCTCGTGTGCATGCGGGCTGATATGCAAATCACATGTGGAAAGAGCATTTATCGGCAAAGTCGTGGTGTTAGTACGTAAAACGAAATTTAGCAGGCCCTAAATTTTATCCTCTTATTCCCAAAAATCTACTAGTTATTTGAAACAACTCCAGACGAAAATAAAACCATTAAATTATGCACTTTTTCCACCTATTATCATATATATTAACACGGGTTATGAATAAATACTTTCTTACGAATTAAATGCCTTAAAAATCATTTTTTAACCAAGTTTATTGTGTGTAATACATCCGTAGAATAATCTAAAATTTATTCCCATACTGCAAAAGAGTTCGTGCGCTATTGTGGCTCTATACTAAAAAAATTTGGCAAAAGTTCGGACTCCACAATTTTTATATTCTTAAACCCTCGTGTCATTGGCAGCAGAGTGCAGTATCTGGAAAAAAACTTCGTTTTGATTAAATTTTTGAAGGCTTTTTTATCGGCTATTTTAGACTTCAGAATCTTCCCTATCCGCGCCCTAGGTCTAGACAGCGGCGTACCAGGCCGCAATTTTCAGAAAAATGTGATAACCTCTTGAAACGCATCGCTTAGAAAAACATTATTATGATGAGGTTAAATAAGTTTCGTGTCGTAATTCGTAGCTGTCGAGACCCAGTGGGCTAACGAGGTTGATTTAGACACTTTCAGCCCTTTTTTGGGTCTTAAAGGTTTTAAGGTTAATTTTCTTACCTCGGGTTGTCACCGCTCCTTAACGTGGAGCTCGGATTGTCCTCTTACTGCCCGGACACAAACAGACATCAGCGTCTTCCTGGATTTTCCAAAATTCTCTGTAAAAGATTGTGCGATTCCGCGTACAAAAATTAGGTATTAGGAATTTGGGTTACAAAAATTGTTCAAATCAACGGTTATTTGATTAATCTTAATTAGGGAAAATTTCTAGGTGTAAAGAAGACATGCCGCTTCATTTTCACTTAGTATTCGAAGGGTCGATTCCGACGAAAACCTTATGAAAAACGGATAATAAAGTTTATTTTTGCCGTGTCTCGGACATTACTGTAGCTGGCGGGCTATAACTCAGGATTGTAGTTATTTGTGGCTTGATAGATCTCTGGTCCAATTTTGGGAGAAATCGGATGTAAATGGCGAAATGCGGGAGGGGTGCTTGTTTATATGTATCCTGTATAGGTTCAGATCCCAAAGCGATAAAGATAAAATAAAAAATTCCTTACGTACTGGTACCAGATCAGACTCATGCCGAAAGGTTCTTTTACATTTTTTCCGGTAGGAAGAGGCGCCCCGGCCTTCTTGCCTATAAATCAAGATTTGCTAGCATCATTTCGGAGTTCGCTGATGTCTAAATCACATTACGGTGTTTTCAGAACTAGCATTTCCTATTAATGGATATTTAAATCCACCGCTAATATCTGTTCGATATTTCATTATATTTAAGCTGAAAGAAAAATTGTGCTCACCGCTCAAAACGCATCGCTTAAAAAAGCTTTTTGGATTATAGAAATAAATTTTTTGTCGCAATTCGTCGCTGCCGCGGCCTAGTGGGTTTACGGGGTTTATTTGCCCACCTTCAGCTCTCTCTTAGTTTAAAACAATTTTGAAGTTAGTTTTATTACCTCGGGTTTTTCACTGGCTCTTAATGATCAGATGCAGCTCGGATCGTCCTCTCATTGTTCAGGAACAAAATTGCGTTCGCGTCGTCCTGGATTTTTCAAAATTCTCTGTAAAACAAGTGTACGATATGCTAATATAGATAAAGACCCGAATGCAATAAAGAAAACGCGACAAAGTTTGCTTACGTGCTGGTACCGTCCAAGTTACATGACGAAAGGGCCTTTTTTACATTTTTCCGGTAGAAAGAGGCGCCCCGACCTTCTTCCCTATAAAACAGGTTTTGTTATCATAATGTCAACATTAAATCTTAATGCGAGCGATTTCACGACTAGATTGAACATTTTCTCTTAATGGTATTTAAATCTACTGCTAATTTTATGTTCATATTGATCAAATTTTTGAGTTTTTTTGGACTAGCGATACGCCTCTCTGCGAATTTCGTTCCTTTTTAAAGCGACGGGTCGGCTATGGATTTTTTACAAGTAATTTTGGATGGATTTTGACTTTTGACCAAGACACAAAGCGCAGTATCTGCCAATTCATTACGCGTTAAAACGAGAGCGTTTGGTTTGGTTGCGTGTCGCAATTGCTGCTGCATAGGCTAAATCGAAAGACCCTGAAGAATTTATCCCGCCCGTTCACATAAATTAATTTAATTCTAACGTGAACCTACCTATGGTTTCCGACGCATTCGTGAATCAAAGGACCATTCAAGGGGGGGGGGGGGACATCAGCGCATACGCTTATTGCCGGATCAGACATTTTCCTCACCAATTTTAGAGACCTGGTCGCGTCTTGCAAAAGTAGGTTTCATTCGTTGTCTTGAGTTTCTTGAGGTTTTTCTTAGCAGTACGACAGCTCATCTTGACTTTTCGCATCTTTGACGAATTACTGCTTTCGCTGGCGTTTTTTCCAACAACTTCGAAACGATTTCTTGAACTTCTGGAAATGTCTCGAAAGCGCAAAGTTATTGCCACAATTTTCATTTTTCAAGTTCTTTGATTTATCGAATTTGTTTTGCATATCCCTAACTTTCCGATGTCCTTAATATTGTTGAATACGTTTTGTAAAGCACGGATTTTGCTCAGAATCGTTTAAGCAACTGGTATAGAGAGGCTCCTGGTGCCTTTTCGGTTTGCTTAATAGAATTTTCCATTCGCGTACTTCCGGTTTATGGCAAAATTGATTTCGTTACGTCGATATTTGCAGCAAACTACAGAGAAAAGCGAACTTCTCTTCTCTGCGCCGGCGCCGGTCGCAGCAGTTTTTTCTTGCGTTTAATTTTGATCCGGGCTGCTCTGGAGCAATTGTTCAGTCAAATAGTTTCGTTGATTGCTTTCGGTATTGCCAGGATTGCTTACTGTCCGCAGGCACGATATATTTGATGTGAAAGTTGATACATCTTTCCCGAGGCTTTTTCACGCTCCTTCATGTGTAACATTAGTTTTTCCATTGACAATCGAACCCACTCAGGGCTATGGTCACGGCGATTGGCCTAAATCTGAGGTCCATAAACCTTTTTTGCATCTGCAAAAATGAGCTTCACACGTCGTCGGATGAGGGGGATGCTCCCTTGACATACCATTGTCTCGTAAGTTCGCCTCACGGGATACTACGAACTTTCTGAATTTCCGTGATTTTTTTAGTTGAAAAACTTTATTCGATCTGCGGAGCTTCAGGTTTCGTAATTTTTTTTGAGTACATTCCCGTCCCGCTGTACTTTTCCATTTATAATAGCGTGCCCCACCCGCGTTGGCATGGCGATTTGGTCGATATTCAGCTCATACACTAATTTGCATTTGCGATGATCGATTTCACATATCGTCAATTAGCCATGGCGACGCATTGATAGCCAGTATGATGTTTTTCTTATAATTAAGGAATGCCGGTGGGTTTTTTCGTCCCGAAAAGCCTTCGCGCACGCCCGGCCGGAAATGGTTGACAATATCTTGGCTGACGGCGGCGTTACTGTTTCTGTATTTGTTAACTAATAACTAACAGGATTCTTCGTTTTTTCGTCATGGATCTTGTTTGCTGTATGGGTGTGTTCCCAATTTTTCGATTTCTCTTCTTCTTCCTGAATGCAATTATGGCATCAAAATATTTGACGATACATCAAATGGAATCGTGCGAAACGCTTGGTAGAATTCACCGCGAATGAGGTGTAAACCTAAACACGGTTACCTTCACAGAAAGAAGAGAAATACCACAATTTATGTCAAAATTGGAGCTAAATTAATGGGAGTTTTACATACTAAAACAGGTAAAATTAAAATTAAACTCAAATGTCGTATTTAAAAATTCAAAAATAAATGGAATTTACGAAATTATATGATCCAAGCCAAAACCAAGGTATAGAAAATCACCTGACCAAGGAAAATGTTGCATTGGCGTCTTGGTAGCACGGCCTATCGATTCTCTCTGTGCGTTTTTTTAGGTGAAAAAACCGAGAACCACGCCAGATTGAGAGGTGACAGAGAGGAAAAGCGTTCCGAACGCCCAGGATTTGTTGCGGTTTCTGACAAAGCATTTCACTTGGTTCGCCAAAGTCCATTAGGTGTCTTTGATGAAGTCTTCCACATTTCATAAAGCCATATTTATGAACATAAAAATTTTCCCAAATGTGGGTTTGATCGTGTTGCTTGTTTGAGCAGGCAATGCCAGGATCTGGATGAGCTATGGCGGCGAGTTGCGCGGTTTCATCAGCTGTCGTAGACCGTAGATGTCCTGGAAACGAGCGTCCTCAAGAAGGTTTTCACTAAAATTGGTATTTTGAAAAAGGGCTGTAACTTTTTAAAGACTGCAGAAAGAAGAAGCTTTGTGATTTTTTTAAATGCCATCGGATACCCTACATAATTGATCTAACCTCCAATTTTCGGGAAATGTGGATTTTTTTGGGCCACTACTTTATCTGACTATCGACCTAACTCTACTTTTTCCTACCTTTTCCATCTCACAACCCTAGGTTACAATTCCATTTACTGGCTGTATGTGCCCACTTGCTGTTAGTGGAGATTTGCCTCCTTCGTGGGGAACACTTCTGCTTTGCAGGTTGATCGTGTAGTCATTTACTTTCCTGGAATCGTGATCGATTTAATATCAATTTGTATAAAAGTGATAGGGATCAAAAGCTGATAAAGCCTACTAATGGCATACCTATTGTGTGCACACGAACCGCTTGAGTTGCACTCAGCTTCCTAGGTTATCCTGAGTTTCCAGGAGTTTTCTGCCTTCAGCGTCCCATTTCTCATGTTGGCGATTGTCGCTGGTTGAGTTTTTCTGGAAAAATTGATATGTAATCACCTGCATCAATTTTTAAGTTAGAGGAGCCTACAAGGCAGGGCTGGAAATTTGTTTGATTCTGTCTGGGATCGGCCACGCGCCGCTGCTTACTATGTATTCTGTACTTTTTTGAATTAAGCGTTTTGTAAATTTTGACAAAAGGCTTGGAAACCCCGTAGTCGACTCTATCAGGGCTATATTTTTGCTAAGCGTTTTGCTGGGTTTTTATTTGTACTTCACTAGTAAGAGCGATGTATTACTTCTATTGACCGAAAGGTATGTAACATTGTCTCATCGGTCCCCTTAACACAACGATACCTCGACCTTTCCGAACGCACTGGATATCGTCAAAGCGATTGCACTCCTCCCATCAAAAACATATTGCAGGAGTATTTCGGCAGTGCCTCCTGGAAAGCAAAGGTTTTTTTTGCGTTAAATATGTGGGACATGGAGATTACAAACACTTGCTTATGGAAAAGTTGGATTGGTACCATCAAAATCCAAGGTTTCAAACAAATTGTCGATCGTACTGCAGCAGGCCAGAGCCTAAAACTTTTAGTGATTCTGATATTTCAGTTCCTTTTTAAAGGAAAGGGCTAGCTGTGGCTTTTGTTCACTCAAAATCTCGGATTTCCGATTTATACGGCTCCGCTACACGCAACGCGCCGCTTGGTTCGGCGTAGCTGCCAATGCATTATGCAATTAAAAGGGAACGCGCGCCTTGCTTTGCGTGTTGCGGCAGCTGATCCATTGGCTAGGATATCGAAAAAACAGTAACCGTTTATGCCGCTTACATCTTTTAAAGCGGTATATTTTTAATCATTTAATTTTAGCTTTGACATACCTACCATACCTTGCATGCCATCTTCAAGAATTAGCATCACCATTTCCGATCTCATAACTCAACGCAATCCACCATCACTTCGGACGTCTTCTTTGCAAATTTTAGAGGCTTCGCGATGTCTTCCAGAAGTATATTTTCTGTGGCTTTCCTTTAAGTTCTTGCAATTTACATGATTTTGGGCTTCTTCTCTGCTTGATTTTCTGTGAACTGGACGTTCACTGACATTGCAGACGTTTTTCACCGATTGCGAAACGATTTCTTGAACTTGAGGAAATGCCTCTCCATCGCTCGATTAGGTCGTAAATCTAGCGACTTGTGCTTTATTCTTATTCTTATTTTTCTGACGCCGGGCGCGACGCGATAAGCATAGATAATTCCGAAAATGTCTTCAAATTTGGCCAATACCGGTTGGATTTGTGCGTTTTGACTTGATTTCAGCACGTCGAAGTTTAGCTCAGGTTGTGCCCGCTGCTGTTGTTCACACCACCAGGCAGGTTTTGATGTGTAGGCCGCAGGTTCCACTAATTTACTCCATACAAGGACTTGATGTATACCATACGTCAGAAGACGCTTTTCGCATCCTGTTGGCTTGTCTTTTCCCAGAGATTTAGCTGGGTCCAATTTCCAATTTCAAACGTATAAAAAGGGCAACTTTTTCTACGCATCTACCCTGATTCTCCTTTTTTGGAAGGTAAGGATGTGCTCCATGAAGTTGCATTCAAAATGCACGCATATTCTACACTGCCTCTAAACTTCCTAATCTCTTCGAGCAACTACATCCACTTTTTCTACGCATCTGCTTTCATGCTTTTATTTTGATGTTAGTCAAACGATCCAACTCAAGCCTGCAGACATTAGATTTTGACAGCCACTGCCCGATCTTTCCGGTCTCCTCCGCCGTGAATAGTGCGTAGAATTGGCAGTAAATTTAATTTTTTTTTTACTAAAATTTTGCGTATAAGCTATGAGGTTTTTCCGCGTGTTTCCTTTGTCACAGCGCTGTATCGCTCATGTGCGTCATGTGTCGCTGCCATTTATACCCTTGGGTGCCCACATGAGGCCGGTTTTGTATTCGAATCCCACGCATGCCCGCAGGTTCAACTAATTTAATCTATACAAGAACTTGACATCCGCCATCCATCCGATGCTCTTTTTTACTTAGAATTTTTTACATTTCTTTTTCACATGATTTCGGCGGGACTGCCAGTCTCTTTTTTGGCCGTTGCTTCGTTATTGTGTTTGGGACGTAGCTGCACTGGTACTCCGGGGTTTTGCTTTGATACGTCATGAGTTAACCTTGTAATTTGGCCTTTGAGCTCAAAATTTATGGCCCGAAATCTCGGGGGAGCCGGCCAGTCGCAAGCCCAATTTCCGGTTCCAAATTTGCAGAAAGTGCCTCCTACTCTTTCTTTCGACCGTGCACAGATGGTCGATGAAGTTGTGTAGCAAGCTTGTTAAAATTCTGAACTGATTGTATCTTATTTTGGCACGTTACGGACAAGTCAAACGCCGAGAAACTCGATGCAAATCTTTCAATTCCGATTTAATCCATTGCATGCGAGCATTAACGTTTTTAGGGACTAGCGTTAACAGACCCTTTTATTCTATCTTACGTCACCGAATTTTACTGTATCCTCACGTTCTTGCATTCTTCTTGGTAAAGGTTTGTAGTTGGACACTTTAACAAACACTTCCGCCCTTTTTGGCACAACCACTGCAGGTTTTGAGGCGGATTCGCGTCTTGGGTTTACATCACGTCACCGTTTTCCTTTCTTCGAGTCTTCATTCTCTTAGTAATCGGGGTTGCTTCGCAAAAGCAGATGATCCCAGAGCGTATGAAACTCGTCTGAATCCGCGGTGTACTGTTACGTCACGATTTCGCAATCAATCGGCTGGAGCAAACAAACTGCTGCTCATATTCGTCGATTTGCGCCTTACAAGATTTGTAGCTTTATAGACAATTCAAATTTTCACCGAGCATTTTTTCCACTATTCCGCCGATGATTTGGTTCAGCTTTGACCTTCTTCGTCCTCTTTCTGCTTCATTTTGAGGTGAGAAATTCCATTCAAATTATCCACTGTCTGATTCGCTGCTTACGATTTTGGCTTGAGATCGGCGGGTTAATTCTGGTGCTAGCTTGTAAACAGTCGATTTTGACGGCCACTACCCCCGTATATCCTGGATTTTTCGCCGTGACGAGAACGTAGAAATGAATATATAAATTTTAGTTTTGGGCTGTAGCCTGAAACAAGGGGCCGCACGGACGCTTGGCTTCAACTTTATCGTTAGCCTCAAGTTGGAACGAAGCTACGATGTATGCCGGTGTCTGGCCTTTGACGCAACGCTGTCGGAAGCTATTGCCTCAGTTTTGCTGCCATTTACGCTCGTGGATGCCCCACCGGGCATTGTTGTTTTTGCGCTCATTTTCAGCTGTTGTGAATCGGCCATATTGGGAGGCATCGAAAATTACAAAACTGTATGCAAAACATGCAATGCCGGTTCTTCTCTACGATGAAGCCTGGCCCGGGTCCTTTTGAACGCAGTTGCGTCGGCAACTGTGTTACCGTGTCCTTACGATCTTGTATCCTTCCGAAACTTTTTGATTCAATGAAAGGTGATGCATTTATTTTTATAATTTAGAAAAGCTGTCGCTTTTTCGGCACTACCACTTCAAGATTCGACTCACTTCGCTGTCGCATAAGTGCGCCGGGAACCGTTTCCGCTTCTTCGTATATTGTATCTCCAGCTGCTGGGACTGCTTCGCAAACGTAGATTATTCCGATAGCATATGCAAAAATTTGCAAATCCTTTTGAAAAAGCAACTCAGCATTTTCACTTGCATCCAAAGTTCCGATTCTATTGTACGGATTGTCCTTAACAAACTGACGTCAGCTTCTGACGACTCTGATGCTCAGTACTGTAGATTTTAGCCTCGCATTTTTTAAAGTTGTATATATTCAAATTTTCACAAGAACATCTTCGCGATCATTCCTCCGATGATCCGCTTCAAATACGACTTTCTTCGGTCTCTTCCGCTGTCATTTGAAGAGAATTTCTCCGAGATTCCGACTACAGTTTTTTGAAGTCCCGTGCTGCGGAATGATGATAATTTTTCTTTTTTTCCATAATGGTCCTGAACGCGGGGATTGATTTGATCGAATTACACGGCGAATTTGGCCCGGTTCGCAGTCAGAGAAGCTGGTCTAGGGTGTCTTCACCGTCTCGCAATTTTTAATGCATTTTGCAGTGTTTTACGGCTGCCCGGGGGCTCAGTTGACGATTTAAATCTTTTGACTGTTTGTAGGCTTTAGCCTACTACTTTTATGATAGCCTTTCGAAAACAAGACAAATTCTGCATGTTACAACAGAGTCTCCTTTTTCTGATCTTGCTCTCACGTGCGTTTTCGGGCTCCTGACATTTTGTCGCTTGCCAAAATTTGCCTTTCACAGTAAGTCTTCCAAAAATTGTGTAAAATTTTGAATATTTTGACGAGTCATGGAATGAAATCGTGCAAAAATCGTGGTAGAACTGCCCGAGATCGAGGCGTTGACCTAAACCAAAAAATCAGATATTTTTCGTTCAACAAATGAACAAAAAACGACAAATGAAAATGCTTAATCTGGAATAGTTTTAAAACTTGAGCTGATCGGTTTTTCATTTTTTAAAATCTTCAAATTTTGAACGTATTTTAAATTTTAAAATCGATTCAAAATGGTCGAAAAATCAACATCTAATGAAATCTAATTTAATGAACAAAACGATCTCATGAAATGCAAGATTTTTGTGAAAGAAAACATAAAATAATTTTTGGAAAAGCCTGCTTTCTCAGAAGTTTCTGAGGGGTTTTGGAACGCCATCGGCAGGCTTTGGAATTTAATTAAATTGAGATATTGAAATATAGAAGCTACAAATTAATTTGGTGGAAAAAGCCAATACAAACGTGAAAACGCCCAAACTGCATATCAAAGAGATGACAGGGCAATGTTGCATTTGCGCCGTCGGTGGCGTGGCCTATCGATTCTGTCTGTGGCTTTTTTTTTGGCTGACCGAACGGCGTTCCCAAGATTGAGAGGTGACAGGCAGGAAAAGCCTTCGAAAATGGCAAGATTTGCACGGTACAATCTTATTTAAAGGACTTCTTAGAACGGCTTAGAACGATGACAGTTTCTACCCGATCATGGAACGCTCAAACAAATTCGTTGCGATTTTTATTTCGGATTTTCATATTCCTGGATTGGCGCGGACCAAAATATCTTCAATAACTTTTATTCAAATAAAAAGCAAGATATGTAGAGAGCTTTCTCTTTTGCTTTCCCTCTTTTGGTGCCTGCTCACGCCACTCGCTTCGTAAATCGAAGATGTGCGCACGATGATGGCCTTCTAAAAACGAAAAATTCGAGGATTCGATTCTAACCGACTTTTAGAGTCATTAGCAATAAAGCGACATACATTTTTGTGAAAATCGCCTATTCGACTGGGGCACTCAGGTCTCTAATTTACAAATCCCTGTGTTAGAAGGTGATCTTGTCTTTGCTAGAACCAGTTCAGGTTAAAGTGTTTCCAAAAAATTCCCAGGATTTAACGATTTTAAGTTTGAAAATTTCGATGTTTCTGGGCATCAACATATTTTTCATTCCTTTAAAATTTCGATTCTTCCGTGTTAGCGGGCGGAGCAATATTTTAATGGGGGAACAAAGCATATGTTTTTTGCGTCGGCGGCTTAAGCGTGAAGTAATTAAATCTAACCGACTTCGATAGCATTTGACCCTGTTTGTATTACATAACAAACATATACAAAGACGTTTAAAAACTGACATAACTTTAGAAAACGCTGCCCTGCACCAAAAACGTCTGTAGCATGAGCAAAAGTAGTCAGAAACTTCAGATCTATAAGATGTTCTAATCAGTTTCCTAGTGTTTTAGTGATAACAAATTTCTAAAAATATTTTCAAACTATATTTGTTACGAGTCTAGACCCAATTAAAAAAATTGCTAGCACCTAGCACCTAATTTCTCAAAGGGCGTTATTATTTATCTATATACGTTCATCGCATCGCTTACCATCCATTCGAAATGCAAGCCAACAATTTTCCCGGACCGGCTGTAATCCCGTTATCGTCCCAAGTTCAGTTCCCGCTGCCGGTCTCCTGCAGAATTTCGTACTAAAAAAAAACGGCTATGAAACGCTGGGACTGTGGTTAGGTTACCACGGTGCTTTGTCTTCCATCCAGTAGTCGTAGCCTTGCTATCAGCCAGCTCCCGTTTCGTAGGGCCAACCACACGTAGCGATTGTCTCTGGAAAAATACGGGTTTTGGCGCTGATTAATGAAGATTTTTTACTTTTTTCGGCTACAAACAAGCAAGATTCTTAAGCGCGTTTAGCCGATAAGCCCCAGCTTTTACAAATATAAGCTAAAAATTCCTATCGATATTTTTGGTTTTTAAGGTTTAAACCGCTCTTCGTAGCGTTTTCTAAACGTTTCGTAGCTTCAGAAAAATCTTAAAATGCGTTATTGTGTTGCCACGCGTACGGTTCTGAAACAAATTATATGCTCCAATTTTTGCAGCATTTTACCTTGCATAAAAACCCAAATTATGTATACCAAAATTCTGCCAGACTTTTTTGAGATTTTAATTATTAAAATAAGTTGACCTGTTTAAAAAAATAAAGGTGTGTAAAAGTGTTCAATCATTAAAAACTCACCTTTGACCAATTCCTTTCAAGGGCTGTGGCGTACTTCCCGCGCCGCGTCGAACCGTTCTGCTTACTTCATTCCAGATGTTCTTCGTTTGCATCCGTATTTTTTTAATTTCAAGCGTGGTATTAGTACGTCAGTGTGATGGCTTACATCACTACCGCCCCGAAGCAATACTTGAAACAACCGACATCAAATTGTCGGTCTCATTTGGCTGTCAGTCTTCGCGTTTTCCGCAAAAATTAGCAGGTGGCAATGGGCTCTTCTTCAGCTGTCTTCACTCTTCTTCAACTTCAATTTTTTCGTTTTTTGGACTTTGCTTCAATTAACTTTTAGGAACATGATTTGAAACAGCAGTCTGGTAATTCAGAACTTTTTTTTGTCGCGTGGGTCCTATCAGCCCTTTTCCATCAAGTTGTCCGTCAGTTTTTTGTTGTTGTTTTCAATTTCTGATTCTTCCTCATTTTACTCTAAGTCTGTTATTAGGGCGGCAATGGAAAAGTTAAGATGCCTTCAAACTTGGAGCATAATCGCTTCCCACTCGAAAGGTTTTGACATTCAGGACTGGTTCTTTCATATTCCTTCGGTAATGAGCATGAGGTTTGGAATTAATTTTGTGTTTAGTTTGGAATTGGTTTTAGTTTGGAATTTCCACATTTGCTTACGTATTTTCTCGATTTTAAGCCTGATATTAGTGCGGTAGTGGGAGCGTTACGATACCTCAAACTTGGAGCAAATATCTGGCCACTGACAAGACATTAGTTTCGGGATTCGTTTTTGTGTATTCGCTAGTGAGCATGAGGTTTTGAATAAGAAGATTCTTCCGTTGTTACGCTGCCCAACCTCCATATTTTGACAAGCGAAACTTTTCACCGCGTATATGCCAAACGTAATTTCTTTCACTTCGCTGGCAACTTTCTGATTTTTCCAAAAATTAACAAGCGTAAATGAGCGTTTATTTTCTTCGGTCGTCTTCAATTTTTTTCAGTTTTGGGCCCTTCTGAAAAATCTATAGGCTCACCAAGGTGAAATCGCAATACCGTCTAGACATTCAGAACGTTTTTGTTGCGTGAAGTTCTGAATTGGGCCTTATTCTTCTTCTTCCAAAAAATTCACGCTCGCTAGCTTGTTCTTCTAATTTTCCCAGTGGCGGAAATTACTTTGGTTTTGGGCGGCTTCTCTTTCAAGGTTTTGTGCCCTCGCAAGCTTGCCATACAGGGAGCAGCACCCTAAAATTCTGCCTAGTATGAGCCCCGGGAAGTTATCAGCACCTCCATATGGGTTCCACGCCTCGTTCCACGACTTGGTCGGCCTCCTTTCAGCCGTGGTCTTCATTTTCAAACAAATTTTTATGATCTTTCTCCGCTCATTTTCCATCGGAGTGTCATCCAAATATTAGCGAAGTTTTTTCTTTTTCTATTATTTATGCGGATTCTCATGCTCACCAGGACTTTCAAGTTTGATCATCTCGTCGAAATGATGTTTATTTTCAGCATTCTGGCGTAAGCCATTGGGGCCCGAATTCTTCACTGTATGGCTCTTGCTCGATTTGATATTCAAACTCGAGACTAAGCATTCGTTTCCAATGAATGCTTATATAGTTTCTTCATTAATTGCTTTGCTATGCCAGTTTTGATCTCTCGATTAAGGAGCCGGCTCCGCCTCAGCCGGGGTCCGCCGTTGAGGAGGGCTCGTGATCGACGAAGCGCGGTTCTCAATTTTCCACTTGCCCAAGCAAAATGGCTTTGTATTGCTTTTCAGAGATGTCTGCTCGAGCTCCCCAGGAAGCAAGCATCAGCTTACAATGTGCCTATTTTTAGCGCGGCCCGTCTGAGCCTTAGGTTTTATTTCTAGCGTTTCTGTATATCGTATACCCTTTCTTCATTATGCAGTTTTTCGCAAGCACCACGCGATTTCCCGGATGGGGAGTTATTCGGGTGAAGTGAAGCTTTGGGTATTCCGGAAGGGTATTGAAACTTTTTCTCATGCTCCGACCGCTAAGACCATGCAAATTGCTTGGGTTTTTTACTAGTTTTGCGTGCATTGTGTGAACCCATGCAGGGGCTCTGAGGCCATGGAGCCTCATAGTCAACTTTTCTATGCATGGTTTGAAGTTTTCTTCATCAAGTTCATTTTCCCAGCCACTCGATGAGATTCTCTTCTCCGCGTTAGGCCCTTGGATTTATCAGCCGATTATCCTGACGTTTTGTATGAAAAACGGCTTGATAATTTCATTACTTCCGGTGCAGGAAAGGCTTCTCGTGCTATCAATCGACCATGTTGTTGAATGTTCGCCAGCTGGATCACTTCCGTTTTTGGTAATCTTGGCAATAGAGTGCGGAGTAATACTCTCACCAGCGCTGCCCGATATCCTCAGCAAAGGCGATCCTTTGTGAAATTACGATAAATCTTGAAGTTGCCCGTCAAATTATGCTGTTAAAATCTCCCAGGATAATGAAGGTTATCTTGTAATTAATTTCTTCAAACGATTTGCCGAGGAAATCGTTGGTTTTTGGTAGAATTCACCAAGTTGGAGTGTACATCTAAATGAAAATTGTAAAAACTAGTAATGGATGGGAGTGAGATAAAAAGCGAGAGAGTGAGAGGGAGATAGGAGAGAGAGAGAGTGGGAGAGAAAGAGAAAGAGAGAGAAAGAGAAATAGAAAGTGAGAGAGAAAGAGAGAGAAGAGAGAAAGAGAGAGAGAGAGAGAGAGAGAGAGAGAGAGAGAGAGAGAGAAAGAGAGATATAGAGAGATCGAGAGATAGAGATAGAGATAGAAGGGTAGAGAGGGAGTGAATGAGAGCGAGCGAGATAGATAGCGTGAGTTACGAACATCTAGCGAAACGGCTAAAGAAAGACCATGTAAGTTAGGGGAACACAGACAGGAGAACAAACAGCAGAAAGGCCAAGAGAACGGCAGGAGAATAAGCGAGCTGAGTTTTTTTAGTGTCAGATGCTAAAATTCGTGGGATTTTTTTAATCTACGAATTCGGAAATTCTGAAAGAAACGGAGTGTACAGCGGTGAAATGTTGCATTGGCGCTCGCCCCCGGGGCATTGGCTATTGATTGCTCGCCATTTTTTGCTACCACCCGAACGGCTGGCAAGGGAATGAGGTGTTCCAGGGGAAAAGCACCCCAAAAATAATCAAAGTTTCGATTTCATATGTAGAAACGCCCTTTTCGTTGTAGATAACGATGGAAAGAAAAAATATCAAAGGGGAGAGGTCGAGAAAGAAGTGGCAGGGCTAGAGAGATTGAGAGAGAGCGAGAGTGCGAGAGAAAAGCGAGAGAGATAGATAGAGAGAGAGAGAGAGAGAGAGGGGGAAAGAGATACTTTGTTTTTGTGCATATATATTACGAAAAGCCATTATGAGATTTTCGTTTATTATTCGAATATTTTGATCTTTAGCTCTTGGGCATACTGGAACCTCATGGAAAACGGCATGGCCGCGGTGCTTATGACGTATTCTGAAAATGTCTTGAAATTGTAAAACAAATCTAATATTTCAAAATTTTTTTAACGTTCATCCTGCCGTGAATTCAGTCGAGCGGAAGATAAACCAACCTAGGGCGCAAAACACTTCCATAGGTCTCCACGATTGCTGCTTTACTGTCTCCGTTTTTCGTGCTCCGGCATCACATCACCTCAAAAAATCGTATAGAAAATTTGTGTAAATTTTAAGAAGCCTAAGATTACGACTACAGGGTGTCTCAGGATTATCCGGACAAACTTTCAATGCCATTGCTTCCTATTTTTTTTTCCTGTTTTATGTTCACACCGCGTAGCTCCTATCAATCTTTGAGGTATTTTTGAGGTGCTGGCAAAGAAAATTGCGCGAGGTTCCAACATATCGGTTTGTAAAAAATCGAAGAAGTTTGAACCTAATTTCTGCCATCTGGCAAGCGCTCAAAACGCATGCTGTTTCCGACGCTATAAAAGTTTCAATATAAGCCGAATAACGAAGAAACCATAGAAAGAGCTTGGTAATGATAAGTTCATGCAACGCCCGGCCCAAAAACCTTAGGTTGACTCTAGGAAAAAATCAGCAAGCAAAAAAAAGATGAAATAAAGTCACGCGCCGCGGTATTTACCTTACAAGATTTGGCACGGAGGAACCCTAAAAACCCGATAAGATACTTTTCAACGCATAAAAACATAAATAACTACAGTAACAATTATGTACAAGCAACTTATGCCAAGTTAACTTTGGTTTCTGAGGAGCTTGAGCACGAGCAAGCTTCGAAACACCCTTATCAGCAATGCTAAGGAAATTGATATTAAATTAGAAAATAATCATTGACATGACCAAACCTTGCCGCAAACACGTCCGTTTTGCCAGAAGACGTCATATCTTGCCCAGAAAAATGTCGGAACACTTTTTGAATCTTTGCCCCAAGTTTCGTGGTATTTAAGAGGTGAAAAATCTTACCGCGTCCTACGCTTGATTCTGAAGCTAATAATGTGACTTCGAAAAATTTTTTTTTGCTCAGAACATTGAAAACGCCTCAAAAACTCATATGAAAAACATTAGGTTCGAAGAAACAGCGTTAAAGGCGAAAAAATGACTTTTTCGTTTTGTCCGGATAATCCTGCGACACCCTGTAGTAAACTTTTTTCAACTTCCCCTCCCAAAGAATATTTTAATGTTATATTGAAGAAGCAAAAATGCAAAGAAAGCTTCGGTTTATGCTCTTCTCCAGGGTGGGTAGGAGCAGTTTGAACTGCTACAAACGTTGTAATTGCTAAAAATCAGAAAAAATGTATCACCCAGCTCTAATACAACAGAAAAGCCTGGGTTGATGGCAAAAATAGAACCCATTGGGTTCGATTAG
The DNA here is from genome assembly GCA_958295435.1 of Mesorhabditis spiculigera. Taxonomy (NCBI): domain Eukaryota; kingdom Metazoa; phylum Nematoda; class Chromadorea; order Rhabditida; family Rhabditidae; genus Mesorhabditis; species Mesorhabditis spiculigera. The sequence continues at coordinate 25,428 of CATQJA010002097.1, forward strand.
AGGAAATACTGTAAACAAGTGGATCACAAGTACCTCTTTTGATATATCACTCTCTCTCTCTCTCTCTCTCTCTCTCTCTCTTCTCTCATTCCCTCTCTCTCTCTAGCTCTCTTTCTCTCCCTCTCTCCCTCTCTCTCTCTCTCTCAATTGTCCCCGCTGCATAAAATTTCCTATTTTTTCCACATAAGATTTCTGATTCCACTTCCCCGGTAGTATATGGGCCTCTAATAAGTTGCGGTGTCTCACCGTTCATGGGGATTTCCATTAAGAACGTAACGTTCTTCCAGCTATAAGGCGGCTTTCCAGGCCCGTGCCTGTAGACAGAAGTAGTCATTTTTTTAATCCAATCTATCTTCTACGGGTTTCATCAAAATTCTTCAAGATTTTTGCGATTTTCCGAACGCTTTTTTTCGTAGCTTCATGGTGGTCCGTGCCATCTGCTGTGGAACAAGCGAAATTCTCTATTCTTCAGACTTTTCCGATTTGATAAAGCGGCATTGTTTCTTAAAAAAATACAGTGGTCAGCTTGTTGCCTCGTTCGTTTTCGAATTGGCTAATGCTTTGTTTTATCATTTTAAATTGCATTTTTTGACTAAAAGGATGCTTCAGTTTTCCGGGTTATTCCAATAGGTATCTTGCGGGAATCATGGCTTTGAGCCCTTCTTTGTCGCACAGCGGTAACTCGAACCAGCCAGCAGCTCTCGACGTGTAGGTCGCCCTAACCCAGGTCCTTTTAGTTGATTGGTATCCGTTTGCTTCATGGGTATTGTCCTGCTGGAATTTTTTGTTAGTTTTTGCGTCTTACGGTACTTTATTTCCGCGATTTCTCTGAGGAATTCGGAAAAATTGGGGTTCAAAGGGTCTTGCGGTGAGACACGGTGATTTTAATGCCGTAAAAGGTTTAGCAACGTAATTCGCTCATTCTTCCATCGTTTTTGTCGAATTTCATTTTTTTTCATTTTTCATTCTTCCTAAGCATTTTTTCGAATTTTTGATTTTTGAGTTGAGCAGCTAATCCGTTTTCGAGCTCGAGTTAGCTTTTCCTATTTGTACAGTCTTCGGCACGCTTTTTCGGTGGTTGTTGAGTACCAGGCGATTCTGAGTGTCTTTTGACGATTTTCTCCTGATTTTAGGGAACTTCTCGGTCGGCTTCGCTTGCTTCTATCAGTTTCGGTTACGGGGGCTACAATTGCTACGTCGCCCTTCCGTCGTTTTATCGCTTCAGAAATCCCACAAATCTAGGAAGGTGCTTAGATGTCGATTTTAGCCAGCCCAAAAACTGTAGTTTCCATTCGTCAATCTTCAAAAAAATAATTTGGTTTCGATAGTTCACGGCTTTCCGTTCGACAAAAGAACAATTGTATTCCCTAACGGCTGACCGGGCTTTTTAAAATGGTTGTAGCAAACTTTCGCGTAGGGCTTTTTTTATTTCCGCCTCTCTGGCTAGTATCATTAGCTGATGCGAGTTAAGTGCCAAGAAATCGTGCCGTTTGCGAAGTTACCGGATCAACCATGGCCGTCATCGCTCCAGGAGTGCGTGTTGCATTTGAACTTCAGCGGTGACTTCATCAGCGGTTTTCCTGATGCTAGCCGCAAATTCAAAGACGCTCTCGCTGGGTCCTTGGCTCGCACTTTGGAGTTTCATTCTTCCTCTAATGGTCCCTCTACAGGCCTTCCGTTCGAAATGAGATTGAAAAAATAGTATTTCCCAACGGCTGACCGGGCTTTTCGAAATTGATGTAGCAACCCTTGAAACGGAGATAAATATTAGTCGTTATATTTGTTCCAGTGGTGGTAATTTTTTTCCGATGGTGCAGTTGTATTGTGGTTTGAATAGAGTTTCATTCATGCTTGAATTCTCTTGATGGGCTCCTCGTTGCTTTCATGCAGATTCTCGGAGACGCTTTGATCCGAAAAACTCCGGTGATCAGGCTAGTTCTGCGTCAGGGCCAGTTTTGCAGTTTTTGTAACGCTTTTCTTGCTGTCTTCTTCAGGCAGGTTTTTGCGTTCCCTGGGGCTAATTCTATTTCGGAAGTGATGTGCCTATGCCGACTTCTCAGATTATTTGAAAAAGTTAGCGATAGCTCAGGCTCAGGATTTGTCGTTCAGCGATCCGCACCCTTCTCCGTTCTTGGGCGAGGCAGCGAATCTCGCATTTAAGAACATTTAGGGCCGAATTCAACGAAATAAGACGGAAACCCCACGAGGTATTGCTTTCAATGCCATCTTGCGCCGTTTTGCGGCCATGGAATTTGTACATTCGCGGACAATCTGCTCCGATTAATTCATTATTTGCATTGGTTTTACACATTCACATTTTTCGAATAGAGGGTAAATCCGGTCTGTCAGGATTTCTTGGGTTGACGGTCCGGGATAATCGCGACCAAGTTTTGGATCTTCTTGAATTCTTATAAATTTTATCCTCCAATTCTATCGCTGGTTTCCGGAATAGTTGAATCGCTTGAAGCTTGATCCGGCCTATAGGGAAAGTTGCTAAAATTTGGAAGCAGCCCATTTTTCATTTTCCAGGGGGGCTTGGCTTGCTATGCCTCTGCTTTTCATCGGGAGGTGTTTTGTGTTAGTCACCAGCCTCTTTTTCTTTCTCTCGAAGTTTTGAAGCTGAATTTTCAGTATACAAGCGCATTTGCTGTGCAGTTGAGATATCAAAAGGCTTTTGAAAGTCTTCAAACCTTCAGACGATTCATCAATGAAATCGTGATGTCGGTAGAATCACCCAGGTTTGAGGGGGTTAATCTAAATAAAACTGGTATGTTTTGAACGGGCGGCATTCAAAAATCGCAAATTACACAAAAAATCAACTAAATCTCTTATTTTCCTTGAATATAACCAGTATCAGTTTTCAAAAATTGATTTTTCCGGAATGTAACTTTTCGAAACGAATTTTGTCGAAACTCAGAATTTTGAGCAATGTGCATTGCTTTACATGTGTTTGTGGACTTTTCCTATTCGTCGCAGGGCGGAATTTTCGAAATTCTGACTTTGTGATAAAAAATACTTTAACTAAACCTATTTTTAATAATGATATTAAATAAAAAAATATTGTTAAAATATAGCTTTCGGAAAATGGTTTTCGAAACTATGAGTCCGGGAAATTATATGCAAATTCAGTATTTGGGAGGAATTACGGTAGGTGGTTGCTGAGTTGTCAAAGTCAATAGCAAAACGTATTAATCTGGTATTAACGTAAGTTTGAGGCCAAAAATTTCAAAAACAAGCTCGGAGAGGAGGCCTCCGCTTATCAACGCGCCGCCGACAGGGCTATTGAATTTTTCGGCCAATTCTGGATAGTGGCTGAGGGGCCGGAAGAGGTTCTTGAGCGCAATACTTTGAGGCAAAAAAGGGAAGGAAAATATAGGTCCATTTATTCACGAAAAATCTTTGAGGTCTTGGCGGTTGTGCTGTTCTTGGTCAGGTCCATGCCGACGCATAACAGTGCCACAGCTTTTGTAGAGCTAACAAGCCTTGCTGCCAGGGTAGGGGACCTGAAATGGATGTAATTAGAATAGAACTGGAAAAGTTTAAATAAACTGTTTAAAGGGCCTTATTTTCATGTTATTGAAAATTATATTGTCGAAATTGATTGTGTCGACAATCAATTTGGCGAAATTTTACTGTATGGCAAGTGCATATGCCGCAAATTCTTTGAGGGTCTCGTAAACCTGAAATCTCAAAAAGTGGAATACCGAAAAGGTCGTTGTCGACAGCAGGAATTTTTTTAATTTTCGACGAACTAGCTCTCGATGCCACTCCAACGTAGTTTAAAGGTTGTTTCCTACCATGGCTGCCCCTTTAATATAAAACAGTAAGCATAAATCCTTAACGTACCGAGATCTTCGTAGAACTGATCTTCCCTCCCAACTTTTTCATACCACAAGGTTAGCTCTGGTTATGCTCTGGTTAGCTCGACTAAAAAAAGCCGTTTCTTAGAAAAGGTATTAAAAATCTACCATTGATCGTAACCCCACGGGAATCACGCCACTTTTCAACGTGTAGTTCGGTGCTTGGATCAATTCTGAACCACTCATGCACCGTGCAGTGTGAATCGACGTGGATCGTGCGTAGCTAAACGCAAAATTTTCGCACAACGAGGTGCCGACGTCCATCTAGAAAATATTCCAGATCAGAATAGAAGATTTGGATAAGGATCGCGAATCCTTTCAAAATAGACTCTACCAAAAATTGTTTTAACATTTTAATTTTTTAATTCCTTTTGTCGAAATTTCATTTTCCCCAAATTTAAATTTGTTCGAAGAAATTTCGAAAGTCTAGCAAATTTCAATTTCCGCAAAATAAATATCGACACAATGAAATTTAGACATGATAAAAATAACCCGGTCGCTGATATTAGCACTTACCAGCGCTTTCGTCCGGATCGCATGCGTCCCATGTATCCAATTCCTAGTAGAAATTTCAATCCGAAATTATTTAACCATTCCGTGACCGTGATTTACACTTTGTTTTTTCTTCATCCTGGCGAATTAGGCTCCGCTTGCACCATTCTTCAATTTCCGGTCGTACGTTAGGGCTTTTCTTACCGGGGCCTCACAAGGTAACAGGTTTGGTCCGGTATTTTATCTTCATTCAGGAAAATTGCGCGCAGGGGCGGACGTATTTTGGCAAGCGAGGGACACGCGACGACCCGTTCCTAGCAATCTGGCCATAGAAACTAAATTTACATTCGTTGGATTTTGCATCCGATCGCAAATGAGGGGTTTGCGGGAGGTATCCAGTGGAGTGTAGGAGGTGTAGGAGCGAATCACAACTCTACGTAATTTGTGCTCCAGGGCTGATCATCATTTTCATTTGTCCCGTTCATGAATTGGGTCGCAGTTGCTCAGGGTGCCTTGCCACAATTATTGTCTTGCACTGACCGATTTTCCAGAATGCATGTCGGCTAGTGTATCCGGTCGGGTTTCGATGCTGCGCATGTGGCAGTAGTCGGTCCTGCTGATTAGAGTATCTTTGGTAGTATTTCATTTGATCTGCTCCTTGTTTTTTTGGCAGTTGCTGAGCTTCCAGCGCGTTCCCAATTTATCCAAATTTGTTCGGTATTATTGTCGAGTTGGGTGCCAACGCATGTAGTGTGATGTGAGAGTTGACGATAAAGAGCCATCTTTTTTTCAAGGCTACTTGCTTTCCGTGTCCGACGTGAGTTCAGGTATCGTTCGGCCTCCGTAAAGGTACCGTTTACTGTTCTCGGGCCTTCTTCGACCCTCACTTCCGAAGTCCGAAATACTTTTTTTCCCATTTTTCTGCCCAGTACTCCGTCTTTTGCCGCGTCGATTTGCATGGCTAAAATTCTTGCACCGACCAAAAGATGCTTTTTCAATAGATCAAATTACTATTGCTGTTTTTCGCGCCTGGAGTAATTTGTCAACCCGGCCCCAGTAGTTAGGCCGGGTTTTTCTCTTTGGGGCTGCCAGTCCGGAATTTCCTCGACTCTGGGGCAGTTTAGCAGAGGTGCTCACTTTCCTGTTTTCGTAGCCGTTTAAGCTACTAAATGCACCTTTTTTAATCCGGATAGACTCGGGATATACTCTTAAAAATGAAGCAAGCCAATAGAAAGTCATAGACCAGAGCGCTTCACCACGCGTCGGCTCCAGGGCCATTCCGAAAGTACATTCTTTTGAAAGTGAGTACTTCCTTCACTCATTGTTAGTTTTTTAGTTGTCTTCTTCACTGCAAGTATTTTGTCGCTTTTTAATGAGTATTCTTTCCGGTTGACAAATTCTATGGACGGCGTCGTCTTTTTTTGCCGGAACAAACACGCGAATATTCACAGTATTTTGAGGCCTCTAAGGCTCCTGGGTCCACCTCGACAAGTTGGA
>CATQJA010002098.1:0-44646 GCA_958295435.1 Mesorhabditis spiculigera
AAAACCCAAAAACTTACGGCTTATCCCCAGAGTGGGCGTTGCCGGATCTGAAGCTCGCCTGCACACCGCAATACGGGCATCTAAATTTAATGAATAAAATCGCTATAAAATCGATTAAAAGTAGAAATATAGCAATAAAAAATCAGAAAAACGCACAAATTGGTGGCGTAGGAGAACCGCTTGGAGCCCCAGCACAGTATGCTCCCGATGGGCAGCTGGTGGATTGAGGCGGTGGATGAAGCGGTGGAGTGCGTCTTCTCTGCCCCTCCCCATTATGCGTCGCCTCGTGGGCCGTCAGCTGGCTTTCCTGAACGGATTTTTTTTTGGATGGCGTAACCGATTGCCAGGGGAAATTTCAATAGGCCGATTTTCAGTTCCGAACCTGGCGGAAATAAAAATAACAGGCGAAAATTGTCGAAAATAAATTTTGTTAAAATTGGTCCTGTACTTTTAGGTATATTGTTTTCACGTTCTTAAGCATAAAAAGTTTCCAAACTACAGTACGATGGTGGGGAGTCGATATACGGTAAGTGGGAATCTGCTGGGACAAGCCTTTAAATAGTGTAATCGATTACAAACCTGTATAAATGTGCGCTCGCACTGCTTGCAGGCGTACGGCCTCTCTCCGGTGTGAGTACGTTCATGCGACTGTAGATTACCCTGCGACGCGAAAGCCTTGGGGCAAAACTTGCACGAGTACGGCCGCTCTCCCGTATGGGTACGTACGTGGACCTAGAAAAATGGATGTAACTTGGTCAGATAATTTAAGGCAATACCTGCAGACTTCCGGCGTAGGCGAAGCTCTTCTGGCAGTAGCTGCACACGTGCTTCCGCTCGTTCTGCTCGTGCACCTGCTTCACGTGCAGCTTCAGGTAGTTCTTCAGCGTGAACGTTTTCGTGCAGAATTCGCACTGAAAAATAGGTTTTTCTTGAGCTAGAGCTATTTTGTTCTGGTGAGTTAATCTCCGATACTTACATTAAAGACCTTATCCCCGTGCGTCTTCTTGTGGGTGTAGAGGGCCGACGGCGACGACAGGTTCTTCTCGCACAGCGGGCACTTGTAGTTTCTGATGCCGAGGTGGGCGCTCTTCTCGTGCACCGTCTTCGTGCCGTACTGGGCGAACGTCTTCTCGCAGTATTTGCATTTGTATCTGGAAATGGGAGGTTTTTGTTTGGAATATTATACGGTAAGGATGATTTTACGCTTAATTTAAGCTTTAGTCACGCGGAGCCAGCGCTAAGCAAGGCTAAGCTTAAGCCATGGCCTAAGCCTACGCAAAGTATATACCTTATCCTAAGCCTAAGCAAACCGAAGCCTAAGCCCGCATCCAAGCCATGCCTAAGCTAAGCCTAAGCTAAGCCTAATGTAGCCTAAGCCAAGCCTAGCGAATCATAAGCCTCACCTAAGGCTAAGCCTAACACCGCCAAAACCCCAAAAAACTTACGGTCTCTCCCCAGTATGCGTCCTCTCGTGCACCTGCAGCGTGGCCTTTTGCGCGAATTTCTTGTCGCAGAACCGGCAGTTGAACGGCTTCTCCCCGGTGTGCGATCGCTTGTGGCTTTCCAGGATTGACAGGTAGGAAAATGCCTGTAATTAATGATACAGAAATCTTTTGGAATCTGGCTACCTTTCCGCAAGTATTGCACTTGTGCTTCTTCTCGTGGGCCGGCCGGGTGGAGGAAGATTTGCTTTTTGTGGAGCCGGCGGAGAAGGAGCCGGAGGAGGAAAGCTAGGGGGAGGGTACTCTAATTTCTAGGGTTTTGTACCTCGCTGCTGCTGGGCGGGCTGTCGACACTGTGATTTGGGGGGCTGAGGGAGCCGGCTGAGAATCGGTGGCCATCAACTGATGATGAGGACGAGTCATCCTGTAAGATGAGCGATAGATAAGGGTCGAGAGAGACAAGTAGAACCGAGAGATAATTTTTTACTAGTTCTTTAAAGCCGCTACAAATGACTTGCTCAAGTGTTTTTAGGGCAGAAAGAGAGAGAGAGAGAGAGAGAGAGAGAGAGAGAGAGCGAGAAGAGAGAGAGCAGAGAACGTGAGAAAGAAAGGGCGTGAGGAAGAGAGAGTGCCTGAGAAAGAGAGAGAGCGAGAAAGGGTGAAAAAGAGCAACAGCGAGAGGGAGAGAGAGAGATAGCTCCAATTTTGCATAATTTTAACTCCTCAATCGGTTCCTAAACTTTTCCAACCTCCCAAATCCGCGTCAGTCTGTTTTTACACCCATTTCCGAACGCGTATTCTGAGCCCTCTCCCTCCCGGCTAAATTGCAACATTTTTCGCTAAACCTCTGCTTTGGTCGGCCCAATTTCGCGCGCAGAAATTGGCGGAAACTAGCGGTGAATTCTGCTTTGCTCTTCATGATATCAAACAACTCAGAAACTGAGAGCTGCATAATTGGGGGAAACGTGGAACTTTTTCTGGTTTTTGGGGTAAACATCGCGAGAGATCAGAGCGCAAAAAGGGGAGAAATTCCTGCCCGGGTGATGCCGTTCTCTTGTTTGTTGCATTTTATTGGATCGGCTTTGAAGTGTTTACAACGTTTTTTTTTGAGGTCAGAAAATGGGAGAAACGACACGAAAACCATAAGCCTAAGCCTTAAACCAACAAAAAATCAAACTGGAAACTTATAAATTGTTAAAAATGAATTTTTTTGCGTTGTTAACTAAAGTCTACTTAAACGATAATTTGCCCTCCCCCCCGATAAATTCAAAGTACCTCCACTCCAACTCGGCCCCTCAGATTTTCATAAACTTGTCGAATTCGCCGAATTTCTCCTTTTCGAGCCGTTTCCCCGACAAATTAATCCAATTACCAAACTAACAAATTCTGCAGAATCGTTTCGTCCTTTTTCAACACGCGCAACATCAAATTTCCCCCGGGCCCGAATAATTTCGGTTTTATTTTATTTAAGATTAGCGTTGACCGATGGCCACCTGGGCAGATTTTCCCGGGCAGTCATCCGGATTGTCTTTGTTGAACGCATAGCATTGAGGGGTGAAAAATGTGCTTTTTCGGGTTGAATTCCCTGCTCGGCTCGGGCGCGGCTTTGAGTGGATTTGCGGGCGGAAAATCAGTGTAAAACATATACAATTATAATGACGACTTTTTACGGCTTTCGGACATAAGTCTAAGCCTAAGCTAAGCCTAAGCTAAGCCTAAGCTAAGCCTAAGCTAAGCCTAAGCTAAGCCTAAGCTAAGCCTAAGCTAAGCCTAAGCTAAGCCTAGGCTAAACCTAAGCTAAGCCTAAGCTAAGCCCAAGCTAAGCCTAAGCTAAGCCAAGCCAACCCAAGTTGGTTTTTGGTACGACATGGGTTTTTGGTACGACATCGGTTTTTGGTCTTTTGCTCCGGATTCCCGGGGGTCAATTTTCAATCCCTCCAAAAAGTTCCTCATTTCATCCCAGGGCCCCCCGGGAAAAGGTCCGAGTGGTCAGCGGGAAGAGCGAAGAGAAAAAAATCGGGCGGTGGCAGCCCCGGGGCCAGCCCGTGCCATCCAGCCGTTTTTCGGGCTCTCTCTCTCTCTTCCGCTTTTTGACACCATCATCCCGAAATCTCGAACGCACACACCCCCAAACACAGCCCAAAAATATATTTTAATTGGGTGGCACTAGCCAACTCGGACAAGCCATTGGAACGCCAGGAAAATTTTGAAAACATTTGTAGCCACGGGGAGTTGATTTTTAGGGCATTGAAAGTAATTTTCTGGTAAAAAATTTTCTGGAAATTGGGGAAGGGTGTGTATCTATCCCTTGCTCTCCCTCCTTCTCCCTCTCTCTCTCTTTCTCTCTCTCTCTCTCCCTCTCTCTCTGTCTGTCGCTCCCTAAGCCTAAGCCCAAACTAAGTTTGAGCATTAGCCTAAGCCTGATCCTAAGCCTAAGGCAGGCCTAAGCCTAAGCCCAAGCCTATGCCTCCACAGTTATTCTAGGCTCCAAAAACATCCCCCTTCCCCTGCGTTTTTTCCGCCCGTATACTATCAGCATTTCGGGACGGGGGTCATCCCCTCCGGGCCGCCCCGGTCGGTCAAACACGACAAAAAAAGCAGCAGCAGCAGCAAGCGGGGCGGTATCGGTGTCTGTCGCCCCGGCGGAGAGGAGGTTGGAGCGAAGGGGAACACGGCCCGACACCGGGAATGTGCACTTTTACGGAACGACACCATTCCCCGGCCTGGCACCGGGCCAGACCCCCCAACACCAGTAGGTCTCACTAACTCTCGCTCTCTCTCTCGCTCTTGCTCTCGCTCTCTTGCTCTCTCTTGCTCTAACTCTCGCTCTCCCCCTCTCGCACTCTCTATTGCTCTCTCGTTCTCTCTCTCACTAACTATAGCTTCTGAAAAGCTGCAACTCTCAAAAAAGCTACGCGATACACCTAAAAGTCACCCTTAAACGGACGGGTAACGGGACGGGACGGTAAGCCTGAGCCTGAGCCTGAGCACAAGTCTGAGCACGTGCCTAAGCTTAAGCAGACGCACGTTTCTAAGCTTTAGCCTAACCGGAAATGGTAAATTCCGCTTGACAACTCTTACGCTCATCAAATTTGCGCTTTTAAAGGGCCATTCAAGTTAAAAAGATCGTTTTGGTAACCGATTTTCCGCTGGACAACCCTTACAGCGAGATTTTCCTTGCAATTGCATGCTTCTTCCGTCATTATCTTTGTTGAAAGAGAGCGTCAGAGAAAGAGAGAGCGCGAGAGAGAGAAAGAGAGAGAACACAATTTTTCGGGATAAACAACTGGTCACTCTGGTCTGTTCTGTCTGTCCACTTTTCCTCTTTTTTCGGTGGGCTGCAAAAAATTGGACGCAAACAAGGTTGGGGCGAGGGAGGAGGAAAGGGGGAGAAAAGGGCGAAAAAGGATGGCACAAACACATACGCGAATTCTCGAGAGTTTGCCTTGTTTATGCGGAATTATTTTTTTGGAATTTATCTTTGGGCCGCGTTCTATCTCTCGAATTTTCTAGCTACGTAATTTTTAAGCGATCAAGAGTCAAAATTAGAAAAAAGGAGGAAAAACGAAAGATGAGAGCGAGAGAGTTAGAGAGAGAGCGAGAGAGAGAGAGAGAGAGAGAGAGAGAGAGAGAGCGAGAGCGAAAAGCCGGTTTTCTAAACCCGAGAAAAGTCTTCCAGTGAACGAGCAAAACGAAATTTGGAGCAATGCGGAATTTCGGGACCAAAAATTAATTCAAAACCACAAACCTCGTCTGTAGTCGTGTTATTCGGCGAATTGTTTGGGTGCCCGCCAAGCGTAATGTCCGCCAGCGCCTAAAAACGAAAAAATAAAGTTAGGGAATTTGGAGCTATAGGACTTTGCAAAGGGTACGGTACCTTAAGCGCGAAATCGCGGCGAATATTCTCCTCGAGGGCGTCAACGATGCCCTCTGAGCGGAGGAGCTCCATCTCTTCCTCCTCTTCGTCCATCTCCGGCTCGTCGTCGCCGTCGAGGAGCATCTCCTCGTCGAGCTCTTCGTCGTCGGACATTGTCTAAAAACGAGGCTTAGGCTTAAGCGAGATATCGAGAAAGAGGGTACGAGAGAGAGCGAGTGAGTGAGAGAGAGAGTGAGCGAGTGAGTGAGAGACAAACCCTGACACTATCCTCCAATATTGTCTGATGATGGCCAATCGTGGCCGTCTGTTCCAAGGTGGTCATGCTTATTCGGGTAAATGGTTATGTTTGTTATCGCTCTCTCTCTCTCTCGGCGTCTCTCACTCTCTCGCGCCGGACGGCTGATCGCGGCCGTCTTATCTGGAAATGTACTTCTGCTTTTCATTTTTTGCTTGGGAGGATCAGAAATTGGGGGTGAGGAGAGAGAGGGAGGGAGAGAGAGAGAGAGAAAGAGGGAGAGAGAGACAACAAGTGAGAGATCACAAGAAATTCCATAAAACCAAATAATTCACACAAAAAATCGAGGCATTGCCAGCTGGTCAACCCCAAAAATGACCATCAACCAGACGCCCGAACCACAAAAAATTCGAGGCGACAAAAACAGGGGAACGCATGGCGAGATCGGAGTCCTATTTGTGCCCTCTCTCGCCCCTTCCAGAGTCCCGAAAAAGGGCTCTCCACACAGCCGGCCCAGTCCAAAAGAGATGTGCGAAAATAGTAAACAGCCTCGCAAAAAAAATGGAACCCCCCAGACTAGAGAGTGGGAGAGAGAGCGAGAGGAGAGAGAGAGAGAGAGAGAGCGAGAGAGGGAGAGAGAGAGCGAGAGAACGCGACTGAATGATCTGAACTGCTGACAATATTGTCTATCCTGCGCGCGCACACGTGTCGCTGGTTATACCTGGGATCAGGCAAAATTGTTTTTTAAGTTTTAAAGGGGAAGTGAAGGCAAAAATCCAGCGAAATAACGACGCCGGGATAGCACGAGAGAGTGAGAGAGTGAGAGAGATAGAGAGAGCGAGTGAGAGTGAGAGATAGCGAGAGAGATAGAGAGAGAGGGGGAGAGAGAGCGCAAAGCTCAATATGCTGCCAGCATCACAAAATTAAAAAATTCCAGGGGGTCACGCTCCCTTTAAAAGAGGTGCGATACGGTAGGCCTTGGAGATGGAAAGAGAAATAAATAGTGTGCAATTTATCGGTCTCATAGCCGAATAATCAGCACGTCACGCTCCCTTTAAAATGAGTACGAGAGAATACCGTATAAAATCGGAGCTGTTCAAAGAGAAAATTGGTTGCGTAATCTATTAATATCATGGCGTAATGGACACAAAATGAGAATGTCACACTCCCTTTAAAAGACATACAGGATGCGGTATGCAACATCGCGCTGGAAGAGCAAATTGATGTCGTAATCTATTAATATCATTCCATAATGAAAAGAAAGTTAGACTTTCAAGGTCCTTTAAAAGGAATACGATACGGTACTAAGTACGGTATGTCATAGAGAGGATCGAAAGAGTACATTGATGGCGTAATCTTTTAACATCATGAAGTAAGCCAACAAAATAAATATCGCTTGACCGGCTGACCAGGTTGAAAAGGCTGATCATCTCCAGGTTATGCTGGACATTGGCTGTGTGTATGTATTTGGGGGGAAAATGGGGGGAGGGGTTGTGGAATGGAAGAAGGGAATGGAAAAGAGGGGAAGGGGGCGTGTGTTGAGGAGGAGGAAGGGACCGACAGGCACCGACTGCCACTGCCCACTACCCAATGTCTCTCATTCTCACCCGCTCTCTCACCCCCTCCACACACAGACCAACGGACACAACTCGAACCCGCTTGCCCAACACGGATCATGAACAATAGCTGGGCACTTGATTTTGCAGAAAAAAGCAGCTGGGGATCAGAAAGTGCGGACCGGCCAGCGTGTCCGAGCAGTTCAGGTGTTAATGGAAGGGACAGCTCAAGGGGAGTGTATGTAGTGCATGTAGTTGACCTTTCTCTCGGTCGATCGCATGTTGAAATTCCTAGTCGTTGACGGTCTTCGAGCCTCATCATCGAGCAGTTCAACGCCAAAACTCAAGGGATGACGCCTGGAGTGTGTTCTCTCTCTCTCTCTCTCTCTCTCTCTCTCGTTCTCTCTCGCTCTCTCTCTTTCTCTCTCTCTCTCTCTCTCTCTCTCTCTCTCTCTCCTTTGAACCGCGTCCATCATCTTCGAGCAGTTCACACAGTCAGGTAGCCGTAGATAGAGACATCAATTTTAGAGACATTTTTTAGACGCCTTTCTATCTAACGCCAAATTGCTGCTCCCTCTCTATCTCTGATATACCCACAACTTCGAGCAGTTCAAAAATTAGAAGAAATTGGAAAAGTAGAGCGGGCATCTTCTACTGGCTAAATGTCCTTCTTTCCTTCGCTAGATCTTTTGAGCCACATATCCAAGCAGTTCAAGCTCTCTCTCTCTCTCTCTCTCCCTCTCTTTCTCTCTCCAAAGCTCCAAAGATTAGACAAAACTTTAGGAAACCCCCACCCATATTTCCGCTCCCCGATTCTCCGAATTCTGAAGCGTCAACAAGTTGCGCAGCGTGGTCCCCCTCTCCCTAATTGGTCGAAACGTTGACCACTCGATTAGCGGGAGGTGCAACAAGCGCAACGACACACTCCAAAAAACATGTTTTTCAGGCCGGGTAGGAGATGTGGGAGGCCAAAATGTTTTACAAAAACCGCTACAATTTCCTGGCCTGCGGGGTACGGTAGCCGAACATCGGGCCTTGTTTTTCGTGTGCGGTGAGCAGTTTTTCGATGGGGTGCTGGCCATAATTTAATTGGGCTGTTATCAGCAGCTTTTTGGAACATTTTCGCATGCTAATTGCGGAAAATATTTGTCGTGGAATGTCGGTTTTAAAGACCGGGATCGTACTTACATTAGACCGAATTTGATGGGTCTAAAGGGATCGATAAGTCCAGATAGAGAGAGAAAGCGACAGAAAGAGTGAGGGAGTGAGAGTAAGAGAGAGAGAGAGAGAGAGAGAGAGAGAGAGAGAGAGAGAGGGCGAGTGAACTGCCTGGAGATGATGCTCATAAGTCGTATCGAGAAATGGAAATTCAGATAGGACATGAAAGATGCTGCTTTTCTTTCTTCACTCCTTCCCTAATGCTTGAACTGCTAGAAGATGGGGAGAGAGAATGCTAGAGAGAGAGAGAGACAGAGAGAGAGCGAGAGAAATAGACCGAGAGAGAGGGTTGTCCTAAAAACAGCGTGCTGCCACCATGTCTTTAAACCCTTAAATTCCTTTTAACTTGGTGGCACGATCCCTTTAAGTCCTGTCTAGCCAGGCTAGCTGGCTGTCACCCTCCCTTTAAAACAGTAAGCCCGGCCCCAAGCCTGTGCCCCACCTATATCATGTCACACTCCCCCGTATCGTATAGTAGTGCTGTATGTGCAGCTACTCCCCCCTGTGGGCATTGCCTTGGCCAGCACGTCGTCGACGGGGGGTGGTTGTGGTGCTGCGTGGCCCCTCCCCTTCTCTCTCCTCTTCTCCTTGTTGTACATCATCCGCCGGCCGGCCGTTTGGGGGATGGCACCGTCGGCCACCACGCGGCACCCCCCGGAACACCACCACCACCCAACCACAGCCAACCAACCCCCAGCGGGCTTTTGGAAAAGTACAAAATAACTCTGGAAAAATGTTTGAGGGGGCCACTGACTAGAGAAAATACCGACATCTAAATACGCGATAATACCGACACCGTAAATATCCGCAAACCAAAGTGGCGACATGCAACAAAAAACCGCGATTTAATACCGACAAGCCAGACTGCCGAAAAAGATACGACAGCCCATAATACCGACAAACCAAAACGCGAAAATTCTATTAAAAATAGGGCTAGCAAAGACAACTGTGCATTTTCCAAAATACCGAAATTTACGATCCGCCACAAAACCGAAAGCAGAAATACCGATAAGCTAAAATGCCGACAGCTTAAATAGCGCCACCCAAAAGGCTAGCAGGCTAGCATAGATCATTTGGGAATTTGGGAACAAATTCCTATAATTTTCATAAAGAGATTATCCATGTTGAATTTGGCGGGAAGCAAAAAGCCTTCATCAGTCCAATTTCCTATCGAGGTACGCGGCGCTCCCCATTTCCGCTGCAGGGGGAAAATTGAGGAATTAGCACCTTTGGATACGGTAGCCAGGCCAGTTTAAGGAATAGTCAGAAGGCCTTAAGGACTTCCCAGTGCCTTTAAATTTATTGTTCTATGGATTTGAGACTTACAAGTGCCTTTAAAGTGCCACCTCTGAAAATTTACCACCTTCCATATCTTTAAAGTGTCCTCCTATGGCGGTTGGACTTGCCTGTACCTTTAAAGCGTCGCATCTACGAGATTCTCACTTGCCGGTTGGCTTAGAATAGAAAATCCACTTGCAACCTGCTAGCCTTGTCACTTAAGGTGTCAACTCTATGGATCCCAGGCTTACCTGTCCCTTTAAAGCCAAAAAAAGTAAAGTAGTAAAGTAGTAAAGTATTGCTGACTTCTTGACCCCTTTAAACCCTCCAGAAGTCCCGGTTCCGCCTTGAGCTGATCATTGGCCGGAAGCCAATTTATTCCGAAGCGTCAGCGTGAAGAGCATCGGCCACGTAAACACCTCTCCCTCTCTCGCCTGGAGAGAGCGCAGCCAGTGAGGGAGTGGTCAGCGGGTGGGTCCCGCGGCGATTGCCCGCCCCCAAAAAAGCAACAAAAAAGGGGCCGGGAGGGGGTTCGGCCTGGCACTGACCAGGGGCACCGCCTGGCTCTCAACCAACATTTTTGGGAATCGTGAAATGCTGGGTGGGAAATTGCAAATTTCAAGGAAAGGGGCTGATTTCAAATGGAGAGGAGGCCTTGGTTTGAGCTTGGTTTAAGTTTAGCCTTGAAGACCATAACCTTGGCTTAGGCTTAGGCTTGCTTTGGCCGGAACTTGGAATAGCTTTAAAGGGAGAGAGACAGCGGACAGCATAACCCAGCGAGGGCAAACCAGCAGAAAACCGTAGCGGAATCGCTTGGCTACGGTAATCCCTGAAGGGCCAGCTAGCAGGGAGCATGTAAGAAAGTAGCGTTACGGTAGCTGATTACTGTAGTCATTCTAAAAATTCTCCATTAGTCTATAGTACGGCATCGTAGTTCTGGCCTTCCCGGCTCCTTTAAAAGGCACAGGCAGTCTCGTCATGGTTTTGGACGAATGTTGGCGTAATTATCCGCAAATTCCGCTCCCGTCTATAGTATCGTATCGTAGCCTTCGCCTTCGCCGCTCCTTTAAAGTTCGTCAAGCTAGCAGGGACTCTTGAGGAAACTGGACGGTTACGGTACTATATCTGCCCCTATAATTCCTCAGTAAAATTCCACTGCCGTTTATCGTATCGTATCGTAGCTTTGCCTTCCCGGCTCCTTTAACGCCAAGCATCCTGCCCGTGATTTTGGAATAATTTTTGAACAATTCTCCGCAAAGTTCCGCTTCCGTCTATAGTATCGTATCGTAGGTCCGATATTCTTTTCCGATATTCGTTGTCGTGGGGGGGTCCATTGGATGGTGTTGGGTCGACGGGACACGAGATGGCACCTCCCAGCCCCCCGGCACATACACACACGAAATATCGGCTGGCCAGCCCCGCGGCTTCACCCCTCTTTCTCTCGGCTTTTCGTTGGGGCAGCAAAGAGCCCGGAAAAATGGGCGAGAATCGGTGCTGACCCGTGCGGATGGCCGGCCGGCAGCGGCAACCATGTAGCCTGACGACTTTTCGATATGGGGACCAACGAAATTCGGCAAAAAATTGGGATTGCGGTAGCTTGGATTAGGGTTACTTTCAGAAGGCCGAAATTCGTAATGTCGAAATTTAAGGTTTCATAATACCGAAATTGCCAAAACAATCCGAAATATTGAAATTAAGATATTGAAACCCTAAAATCCAAGAATTACGGTATCTGGGTAGCGGTATTTCTGGAACTGGCAGAAAAGACCAATGGGAAGCAGCATACTGTAGCGTAACAAACTTTTTTTATGGCCGAAGTCGTAGTGAACTTGTAATCTCATCGTTGCGTGGCGCAACGTAGCCTAGCGTAACTTATCGTAGCTCAAAGTAGCGTATCGTAACTTATCGTTCGTACTTCTTGATCGCTGAAGTCATAGTGATCTTGTGATCGCATCGTTTCGTGGCGTGACGTTGCGTAAAGTAACTTATCGTAGCACAAACTAGCCTATCATAGCGTACCGCTAGTATCGTTGCGTATTCTACCTTTTAAGGGTACTGTAGCATAGCGTACGGCAGAGGGCGTAGTGTAACGAAGTGTCTGGTAGAGAAGTAGATGCCTGATATGGTAATCGTCCTTAGACTCCCGCTTATGCGTGGCTTAGATCCGGGCTTCGGCTTTGGCTGCGCTTCGGCTTGTGTTAAGCTTGTGTCTACCGTAGCGTAACGTAGTTTTGAACCATTTTTACCTATGTCCAAAACTTGTCAAAGCTAATTTAGCTTCTTACCTCCCAAGAAAAGCCTTAGATCACTTCTCAGCCCCTTTAAAGGAACCTAGAAGCCCGAGATCCACAGCAGAAAACCGTTATTTTAAGACTGCTTTCTCGCCCTGCACTTTCCGGTGAGGGGCTCGCTACGGACTTTCGAAGGGGTCACAAAAAAGGGCATCGCTGACCGATGAGAGAGACAGAAAGACAGATAGAGAGACAGACAGGGCACAAGGCACGCCGCGGCACACATAGCCGGTACCGCATAGCCCGCCCGCCAGGGGGGGTTGCCTTCTCTTGTCTAGTTTACGAGAGAGAGAACGTGAGAGAGAGAGAGAGAGAGAGAGAGAGAGATATGCAGACGGTTCCGAGTCCCGTAAAAGGACACCATGCCCTCTTTTTTCAGCCCTTTTGGTCAGCCTCCTGGAAAAGTCAGCGACTGGCCAGAAAAACGGGGTTGCAAAAAATCAGCCAGGGGTCGGGGTTTTAAATTTTTTACGGGATAAGCGCTTGTAAAAATCGGATTAACGGGAGGATTGCTACGACGTCTCAAGGGGTCTCTGCTAGTTGTCGGCTAGCTTTTCTACAATTTCTCAGCAGAGGGAGAGGGAGTGAGCAAGAGAGTCGAAATTGCGAAAGAGAGATAGGGAGAGAAAGAGCGAGAGAGAGAGAGGAGGAGAGAGCGAGACGTTTGAGATAAAGCTTAGAACCTTTCTCGACTTTCAAAATACTGTAAATCCTAAGGGCCAAGGGCAGGGTAGCAAAGGTAATTTTGGAACGCTTTTTCTGTGATCCTTACCTTTAGCAAACCTCTCAAGAGCGTGACAAGGGAGGCAGGAGCAGGAGGACGTTTCGAAAGAGCATTTTACACCTTAAGCTTTCTATTCATAAATTAGATTCTGGCTATTGAGGTTTTTCTTCGAGTTTCCCGGCCCTTTTAGGGCCGTTGAGAAGCCCTGAAGATTTGAAGACATGAAGACTTTACATTACATCATGAAATTCCCGTTCAAGCATTTCAACCTTACGGCCATGTTGTACGATCACGTACGCAACGTTCCAGTGTTTCCCATCTAATCCTTTCGACAATTCCACTGACTATACGGTGGTTCCAGGCGACACTCGCTCGATGGCCGGCCGGTGGGAACAAGTTCGAAAAAGGCCCAAGTGCCAGTCGGTGGCTGGAAGGGGAGAGAGAGAGAGAGAGAGAGAGAGAGAGAGAGAGAGAGAGAGAGGAAGAGAGAGACATGGGGTCCTAGCCCCCGACCCGCTAGGGGCCCTACCACCCGGCACCGTCAACACGGCCCCGGTTTCGTTCCATCGCAATTCGAGAATTCGAGAATTTTGAACCCGGGGAAGGGCAAGAATTAAAGGGCTATGGAAGTGGCAGGGAAAGTAGCAAAGGGTAAGCCTAAGCTTAATCCTGAAGCTAAGGTCGAGCCTAAGCCCAAAAGCAACCGAAGCCCAAGCCTAAGCAGAGAACAAAGCTAAGCCCGAACTAAGCCTAATCTTTAAGCCTTAAGCCTCTCTCACTCTCGCTCCTCTCTCTCTCTCTCCCGCTCTCTCACCCTCTCTCTCTCCTTCGCCTTCCAATTCGCTAATTACCCTCCGTTCTCCCCATTGAAAACACATGTTTTTCAACCCCCTGCCGCAACCCGGAACAACACCTTCCGGTCAGTTTTTTGGCCCCGGGGCCCGGGGCCAGCTTTTCTGCTATGACCAGTCACCCAAGGTGAAAAACAAGCCATTTTCGGTGCCGGGGGGTCGCATAACAAAGTCCGCCTCGCACCACGTCAAAATTTGCTTGCTGCTCGTCAAATACCGGATCGAATTTGGGCGTTTAAAGGAAATGGCAGGTTCAAAAGAGCGAAAAATGGCAGAGTTATCAAAATTAACCTTTTCATGGGTTCGGAAAGCCTGGCAGATCGCCAAAAATGGGCTAATTTGAGACGATTTCAAATTTAATGGGATCGGCAGATTCAACAAGTTCAAAATTTCGCTTTCTCTCTCTCTCTCTCTCTGTCTATCTCTCGCTCTCTCCCTCCCTCCCTCTCTCTCTCTCTCTCTCTCTCTCTGACTCCATAAGCCTTTGAATATGCTTTTTTAGTCCCGGAAGCGAATCATTTTCCGAACACACAAATATTTACTCCGATATACTCTGCATCTCGATCCCTGGAATCGGTAATCAGCGTTTTTGGGGGAGAAGAATAGCGACCCCGCCCGGATATGGCGAGAGAGAGAGAGAGAGAGAGAGAGAGATAAAGAGCAAAAGCCACACGCACACGCACAGAGTGCAAAATAATATTTGCTCTCCCGCCCATTTGGCTGCTCACCTAATTTGGTACTCGAATCTAGGGAACGCCTAATTTTTCTTCCTTTTTGCAGGGTACTAGAGCAAGAGAGAGCGAGGAGGCGAGAGAGAGAGAAAGAGAGAGCGAGAGAGTGAGAGAGAGGAAGTGGGAGAGAGATACAGGAACAAAAAAGAAGCATCAAATTGAACTTATAAAATTTTTGAATTTTTAGCACAAGTCCGAACTTTTCAGAATCGTTTCGGATCGGAGCTGTCCCACGTTATTTCTGAACTTTAAAAGGAAAGAATCTAGAGCCCAAAACCCTAAAATTGGCCGAGTGCCAAAAAAAGCATCGCTGTCCATGTCCGGGTGGCCGAGTCCGCAAAACAACAACAAACGGAACGGAACGGAACGCTCTGCGCACTGGTCAGAGCCGACCAAAAACCGCTTTCTCAGAATATTTTGCATCCGGGGGTCCGGCGAAAAAACAATGGTCATGGCCTTTCTACTAGTCGGCCAGTGAGGAAAATTCAGGGAAAATGGGGTCCTGGGGTTACGGTAGCCAGGGTGCATTTTAGTGGGGCAAGCTCTGAACGGCTCGAAAAGCTCGAAGCTGCGGACAGCCTGGGCTATTTGAGGAACTCAAGTTAGGTACACGCAGCTTATGAAGCTTGAGGAACCAGACGAGCTGAATGAGCTTGACTGTTCGGATAGCTTGAGTAGCGTGAGAATCTTGAGCAGCTCGAACAACCTGAGTAGCTGCAGGCGCTCGGGCTCTTGGAAACAAAGAAATGATAACGAACGAATCGCGTGCGCAAGGCCCAGCGCCTTGCACTGCTCGAACAAATGCCCTCAAGCGCCTCTAATAACCTCATTTATGAGCACGAATTGCGCAGCTTAAGCGACTTGCAAAAGTGCTTCGGGGATCAGCTTCGAACGCTTGAACAGCTTGAACGGCTCGAGTATGCCGCGCGGCAAGTGAAATGCGAAGATCTCGAGTAGCCCGAACTGTTTGAACAGGTTGAGCAGTTAGGGGGGACGAACGGGGTTGTACAGCTTGGACCGCGCGGACAGCTGTACGACTTGAGCAGCCCGAACAGCTTGACAGGGCGGTGAATGGCAAGAAGGTAACAGTTCGAACAAGCTGACCGTCTGGAGCAGTCCGAACAGCTTGAACAACTCGCTCGAAAAGGTGGGCTGAATCGGAGAAGCCAGGCGAAAAGTCACTCAGAACCGATCAGGCCTGGAAAAATTCCGGGCGGAACCTAGTGGCAGAAAGTTCACGGGGGTCGTCGGACAAGGTTGTTTTGTGTGAAGAGCAGGAGCAGCAGCCGGAGGGGGTCCTGGGAAGGGGGCAGTTCCGGAACTGTACGCCATTCCCACCATACTGACAGGGAAAGAGAGAAAGAGACAGAGAGAGAGAGAGAATGAGAGAGAATGAGCGAGAGAGTGAGAGAGAGAGAGTGAGAGAGAGAGCATGAAGCGCACTCACTCACAATGCTGCTCCTTGTTTTCGACATGGTACGTCCGGAGGAGGGGGTCACACCTGACCCCCGGCCGCAGGAGGACGCACTTGTTCTGCACAGTAACCCCCCCCCCGGGTGCTTTTCGTGGCGGGACCCCTGTGTGTGTGACCGACGACCAGGAAAAGCTCCCAAAATTGACCCCGACTGTTTTGTCATAAAAGTTGGGAGGTGAAAACTGGTCCTGCACCAACCCTCGACCCGGCCGGTCAAACACGGCTTTTTGACACTTGGCGCTCGGGAAAAACAATTTTGGCTTGCCTACAAATTTTTGAAAAGGATTTTCGAAAATGGCTTTTCCAAAAACATTTTTTGCTTTCAGGCAATCCCCCAGAACTTTCAAGGAACTTAAAGGAGTGGGCAAGTCAGGCAAAGGATCGGAAAGTTGGCAAGTCGTCAAAAACCGTCGAAAAATCTTGAAAACCTCCGTTACGGTTGTCTTAAAGGTGGGGTGTTGGGGAGCCTCTTACAATTAGAGGAGCTGGAATTACCTTCACAACAAGAATCTGGTGTCACGCTCCCTTCAACGGCTTCAAAGGAACATTAATGCGCCAATTTTGAATAGCTTTTTGAGGTTATGGGCTGAGGCTTATGCTTATGCTCAGGCTCATGTAGCCTTGGCTTAGACTACCAAACAGAACCCCGAGGCCCAAGGAGGAGAAATGGGACGACCGGGCAAACGACCCTCTGGGTTGCGCCCCTGACTCCCCCCCCCCCCTGGGCCATAAAGTGGGAACGTGGGGCGGGCACGGAACGGCCTGGGCAGGCCCCTCCGCTCTAACGATATTCACTCTGACGGTGGCTTGAAGCCCAATTTTCGGTCAAACCTAGCCCTCACCTTTCGGCTTTCCCAAAACCCACCTCAGTTAGCTTTTCGGGTCCATTATCACCCACCAAAAAAAGAAACAAGAAGCATTCCGTGAAGCGACAAATGACAAGGGAATGAAAGTGATATCCACGACCGGGGAAAACGGGTCCCACCACGAACACAGCACATAGCTGCTGACCCCTGACCGGTCTGTGGGGGTGAAAGTGAGCGAGAGAGAGGGGTAGAAGGACAGAGAGAGAAAGCTACCGTATCCGCTGGGAGGCAGACCGGTCCCGGCATGGGGTCAAAACAACGCAAAAACAGCACCCTGCCCCCCCTTCGACCCAGCCGCCGGACACGAAAACCGGATGGGGGGATGGGCTGGACATGGTCAAGCGAAAGCCCGTATTTTATGAGGGGGAAATGATATGCGTCAGCACCTTGGGGGATCATGTAGTAGCATGAAGCAAGATTCGAACTAAAGAGAACTAAAGAGAGAGAGAGGGAAAGAGAGAAAGAGAGAGATAGAGAGAGTGAGGGTGAGAGAGACACAGAAAGAGAGTGAGAGAGAGACATTTTTTTATTTTTAAGGCCTGGCAACACCGGATAAATTCTAACAGCATCAAAAAGCGTGAGCAGCATCAAGTCTCCCTGTACAAAGAGCATTAATGCCGATTTCGACACCTTTGAATTTCAATGAGCATCAACGGATTTCATGAATTCCGGCCAGATGAGTCAACTTTGGGAGGTCGAGCTTTCGTAATCGAGCGCGCAAGAGGATATTGGGAGAGAAAGCGAGAGAGGGAACGAGAGAGATACAGAGGAGCATGAATATCTTTCCCAGTAAACTACAAAACCTGACGAAAATCCAAGACGACCCAAATCTTGTCGAGATCAAAAATTCCAGCCGTCCACCCTTGAAAACGGTCCCCCCCCCCCCAACAAAAAAGGGCAAAAATGGGCGTGGGCTGCGTTTTTTGCAGAGAGTCCAAAAACGAGCATCAAAAAAGGCAGTGGGGCGGAGGGTGGGGGCCCAAGGCAGAGGGCCCAGACGACACAGCCTGTCCGAAGCCCCAAGCAAAAACATGGCAAACGGGCAGCGGGGGAAGGCCTTTTTTGGAAGCGCAAAAAGAGGGAAAAGCAGAAAAAGTGGAAGGAGGGAGGCCGAGGGGACACGGACTGGCACCAAGGCATTCGAGGGGCCCGGGTGGGGCCTCTAGGGCCATCCTGGATTTGTTGGATCCCGGGGAAGTTGAGGGAATTTGGGAGGGAAGAAGCGGTAGGAATGATATCGCCTAAGGGTTATGGTGGGAGAGAGGGAGAAAGAGCGAGAGAGAGAGAAAGAGAGAGAGACAGAGGCAGAGAGAGGGAGAAACAGCGAGAGAGAGAGAGAGAGAGAGAGAGAGAGAGAGAGAGAGAGAGAGAGAGATAAACTCCAAACTCTTGAAACTCCGAAGATTTTGGTCCTGAAAACCCGTGCTCGGCATAGTCGTAAGCTTAGGATATATCATTTTTCATCACATTTTTGTCTAGATTTTGCGTGAGCCATATTGTAAAACCTGCGGGGTCTGCGAGCCCTTTTTCCGATTTTTTTTTTCAAGTTTCCAACCCCTTTTTCAAGACTACAAAAATTTCTAGGGTTCTCCTCGGCATTATTTCTCGGAAATTAGTCACGTTCCATTTAGAATTAGGAAAAAGGCGGGCCAGCCGGTGCCAGCCTTTTTTTGGGTGGCCCTGCACTTTCCGAGCATGGCCCGGGTATGATCTGACAAGGGAAGTGCACGACCGGCCCACGAGAAATCGACACGAGATAAAAATCTGAATCTGATAGAATCGGATACGGGGATTCCGAATCTGTAATCAGAATTTGCTAAATAAAACGGAGAAAAAAGTTATGAAGCTTCAAAGTTGGCAAAATCGCCCAAAATCGGACTTTTATGGGCCTGTAAAGGCCCAGGGAATGAAAATTTGCCACAACCAATTAGTGCATCTTGTTCAGCAGAAAAAGCGCTTTCGAATGAGCTATCTTACTTCAAGTTTACGATGATTTCGCGAAAATCTCTTCTATGAACTTGACAGGCCATACCCTTGCCCGTGAATCCAAAAAAACTTTTTTCAGTGAATTGTTTGCAAATGCTACGTATTACAGCTCTGTCGAAAGCGCTTTTTTTGCTGAACAAGCTGCACTAATTCTTTTCTCCTCAATTCCGTCCCACCGGTTTTTACGGGCCCTTAAAGGTACCGTTTTTGGCGATTTGGCCAACTTTGAAGCTTCATAACTTTTTTCTCCGTTTTATTTAGCAAATTCTGATTACAGATTCGGGAATCCGCGTGTCCGATTCTATCAGATCCACTATGTCTCGTGTCGATTTCTCGTGGGCCGGTCGTGCACTTCCCTTGTGAGATTTGCTGGCGGGAGATTGGGGGTGTCAGGCTGCGTTTTATATTCTGGACGTCTACCGTATAAAATGGAATCGGAATGGAATGGAAAAACTGGAATCAAAGAACTCGTGGATTTATATACCTCGTTTCGAGCGAATGAGAACATAAATTTGTTTTATCTAGTTTCTTCCCAGTATTTTCGTATTGTTTCTCTTGAATCCTTCTCCCGTATTGTCTTCGTCATACTTATTTACATCGAAAAAAATACTCTCATATTTCCTTCTATCCGAATTTTTTGAGATTTCACCGGCAACAGCAGCAGATTCCGGGTTTTTACAGCCGAGAAATCGTCTCATTTTTCCCAAAAATAAGCTGTCTTTTTGTCGGGATTTTTTTCTAATGAGTCGCAGGGGTCGGGTACCGGGCGGTACTTGCCTCGGCTTATCCCCAAGGGGGCGTTGAGAATTACAGTACAGTATTTAGCCCGAAAATCGCATCGTTTAGCGTTTATTCACGGAGTGTATGCGGGGAAACATTTTTTAAAAATGCGCATTTGCCTGTAAAAAACGTTAATACCCGGTAAGAGTCTGTGAAAACTTGTAAAAAAACTTGTTAAAAGTCCGCGTCTAACTGTAAAAACGTAGAAAATACGCCAGGGACCCGAAGCATTCTGCAAAAATAAACCCAAGAACCGCTGCTAGCTGATTTGTATTTGTTGAGAGCATTTATGAATTATCTACATTGCGATTATGTACATCAAAAATCGGTTACGACATCAATGGAGGGAAAATACAAAGTACAAAGGACATAAAGTCAATACACAAATATCCGTATCTTCAAAGCACTTCTCGCCGACGTCATCGAGTCGTATTCTTGGCGCGGAAGGCGAAGAAGTCGTCGATGAGGGCCCGCGTACGTTCCAGCACCACAGCCTGAAAATGTAGCTGAAAATTCGTCAGGGTGTGTATGTCTTATTCATTCATCCCATTTTCTTGACTTACAGCTGATTTTGCTCTCTCTATTACCTGCCGCTCCTGTCGATTCTCCTCGCCGAGCAGCCCGTTCCCCTCATCGGCGCATGCGTTCAACGACGGCAGCATGATGAGGAGCCCCTGAAAGTGGGTCTAGGTCTTCTAGCTCCGGACCTCAACCTCAAAATCGCCTAGATTAGAAAAATTAAGACTCGAAAGGGAATTCAGGCACATCGAAATTTAGCCCGATCACTGATTTCGGGTCGAAACTGCCGCCTTTTCGCTTGCGTAATCGATTACGGAGCTTTTTAGGCGCCGAGCGGCGTCAAAATTCACAAACAATTAGACTTTAAGACGACTTAGCTTAGAAATGCGCCTCAATAAACTTTGCGACAAACTCTCGCCTCAATTTTCTAGCCTAAAAAACCCTCAAAAAAATTTCAATTTCAATTTTTTAAACTTCCTAACCTGCCCAAACATTTTCTCATACGCGGCCACGATCTGTTGATGCGTGTATGGGAGCGCGAAATGTCCTTTGCGCCTCATCTCCAGCGACAGACAGGAGAGGTAGTGCGAGACGAAACGGTGCAACCCGCCACGACGCAACTAAAAACGTTTCCTAGAAATTACTAAAAACAGGAGGGATGTATTTAACTATGAACTATAATACTCTACAACAGCTAGTGGCTAAATTAAAATGATTAAGTCTTCCATACCCGTGGGGAGCACGAGGAGCCGAGTAGACGCACAAAGTCCTCGGCCACGTTACCCGCGTGCACATTCTAAAGGTTTCTTTGCATCTTTGTAAATTGAGAATTCTTGAAAAGAATTCAAACGTTTGAAAGATCCTTTGTAAAGTAAAAAAAACCTTTTTACAATTATTACAATTATTACAAAGCTTTTCTGACTTTTAAGCCGAAAACGGTCGATTTCCAGATTATCTTTCGTTGTTAAAGTCAAAAACGTTGTCATTTCGACAAAATCTATATCTTTATTTCATATAACAAACTCCCCCACCTGCCAATCGATGATAGCCAACAGTTGATCGGTGTCCCCGCGCTGCCCGTTCAACGCCCACAGCAAGTTGTTCGTCCACAGATCCCCGTGCACCAACACCGACGGCATCCCAGAGCCAAGGTGCACCGCGTCGCCATCAGAATTCGAGAGCTAAACCTGATTTCAGCGTAAAACTCTAAAACTACCTGATCGTCAACGACGCCGGCGAGCTGGTCGAGCAGGTTGCCGCCGTGGCGGGTGGTGAACCACTTGCCGAAGTCGCGGCGCAGCTGGCAGATGGCGCGCCCGATGCGCTCGCGAGTGATGGTGGGATAGGCTTTTTGGACCTCGAGGAAGGTTGATCTGGAAAAGGTATTGATAAATAGCGATCGTAAAATACAGAACTTAGGGTGGGATTCCGGTATTAGGGGAACCCAACTTTCTTGCTTTATTATTCCAATTTTCCAGTATAAAATAGAGCTACTTGTCATTAAATAATCAATAAAATGTTTTTAAAGTCTTTTCACTATTCCTAAACGCAAAAACTGACAAAGTTTTATTAAAAAATGCAAAACGTGTCAATTTTTAGGGCCAAAAATGGCCGATTTTCGATCGAACTTTTGATTTTCGAAGCATTTTTAAAGCATGTTAGATAGTTTTTCACTTAAGTTATATAGTTAAATGTCACTAATAACACGATGAAAAAGCGCCCAAATAGCACCTGAATATCTTCCCGGCTCCATGCCGCCAGCTGTCGTTGGTCAGCGAGAAAGCGTGGAGCTTGGCGAGCTGTTCGAGCACCTGAACGGTACGTAACTCTTTGCATACTACGCTGCCAGGCTTTTAACTGGAGGAAGACCCCTTGGAAATAGACGCTAAAAAACCAGAAAGGAAAGAAACCCAATTAAAGTCATTTCCCACCTTTCTTTGAGAGGCTACCCAAATTTGCGCCTAGCCCGGGGCCAATTGTGGGGAGGCCAAAATGTGGCCAATGTATGGGCCGTATAGAATGTGGCTCACGGCCTTGACTTGCGGCTCGCGTAGCCCGGCGTACAGCGGACGGACGCCGGAACGGATGACGTCGCCGAGGAGGAGGTAGCCCGATTCTGAGCCGTTCCTGGAAACGGTTGTTTTTGTGTTATTTCTTGTTTTTGTAGCTTTGATTTTTCAATGTACATACAATGTTTTATCGGTAAGGGCAACATTAAAATAACGCACCACTATAGATTTTTACCATCAACTATCTCCAGACAAACTACATCTTTTTACCATCTTTATCGCATTAAAAACCATTCAAACTAGTTGCGCCATCGGTTTTGTCAAAAATTCGAACGGAATTTTGTCAGAAATACCTCTAGAACATGCATTTTCGTTCTAACTGCTGTCCGGACTAACAAGTATGATATAATACATCTTGTTCAGAAAAAAATTCTCTATAAAATGTACCATCTTTTCCAAAATCATTGAAAAGTTGGGAAATTGATAAATTAGGAAGTCCATAATTTTACAAAAATTTTCTAAATTCCGGCATTTTTGAGTTAAGTAGCTTATTTTATAGAGACTTTTTTTCTGAACAAGATGCACTTTCAAGTTTTGTCTAAAACCGATTCCAAAGCCTTTTATGACTAGTGAAAGTAGCCGATTTTGGGCTGTTTTGAGGTTTAAATCGTTCATAACTTTCGAGAAATGGTTATTCCGCAAAAACGGTTAACATATTCGGAATCAGCGTAAAATTCTGTACAAGATAGGCTTGGTCCCGTGCCAAAGTCCCGACGACACTCAAAAACGTCTCCTTGTAAGCTCATACAATGGAGAAAAGAAGCTACAAATTAGAAGAAACGAAACCATAATCTAGACAAGTTGAAGACTAGCAAAGATTCCCGAAGATTTAGCTCCCAAAAATTCCCGTGCACGCTGGGCGCCCCAGTCCCCTCAACTCCCTCCCGGCACCACCCACTCGGCGTTGCCTTGTGGTCGAGGGGTAGTGCTCGTCGCTCCCGGCCCGCATGGCCCGGGTTCGACCCCCGGCCGCGGTGGTGAGGACAAACTTTGCCCTAGACCGACCCATACTTGGGGAATGATTAGTCTTTCTGAGCCGCTTTTTGCTGTTTTTACCCGAATCGTGGATTTGGGGAGGTACCTTGTAAAAGAAAAAAATTATTTTAGTTGCTACCTGCGAAAGTGTTGGGCCCGGATGCAGGAGGGGATTTTCAGGGTGGCGTGGAGGCCCTCTTTTGCGGCTAGCTGGTAGAACGACACCTCGGAGATGTGGCCCTGGGTTGTAAAATGGTAAATAAAGAAAAACTCAATATATACATAAAATGTCATAATCAATTAGGCGAGTCTTACCACAGTCAAAATCATGGCAAGCCGCGCGTGCTGCTCGAGAACGGCGGTTTCCGGTCCCGCCTGGATGTTGCGAATCATGGCCGCGGTGGAGGGTATCTAAAAATTAGTAGTCTAACGTAGACGCTCGAAATTCTGATACCTTCAGCACCAAAGTGTCGGGCAACAGCTGCGCGTCCGGGCCGATCCAGTCGAAATGGATTCGGACGGTTATCGATAGGAAGCCCTGTGTAGCATAGCTTTTTGTATATAAGAAATCCTAGATACCTGATTTTCACCAATTCTCTCAAAGAAAAAGCCCGGCCCAAAGCGCGCATGAGTCGATAGGGCGATTCGGATCCGCTTTTTCAGCTCACCGAGTTGGACGGTCGTCCCGAGGATCCGCTCGTCGAACATCTGCGATTTTGATTGCCCGGTGCTTTTCGTATTATCGGGGGAGCGGACCAATTTTTTCCCTGAAGTCTAGAAATGCCTAGTACCGTAGTAGCG
Source organism: Mesorhabditis spiculigera (assembly GCA_958295435.1). Lineage (NCBI taxonomy): Eukaryota > Metazoa > Nematoda > Chromadorea > Rhabditida > Rhabditidae > Mesorhabditis > Mesorhabditis spiculigera. The sequence goes on from CATQJA010002098.1 coordinate 23,674, forward strand.
AGTGTTATCAGTGTTTTTTAGCAAAATTGAACTAGATTAGTTTTTAGCTCAAAAAAATTAGTAATCGGTCGAAAATCGGCCCCGTTTTTTTCGAAAAATCGCTGTTTTTAGAGTTTTCTAATCAAAATTTGTAAAGACGCTTAGGAATACCCCCCCCGATAATGCCAGTGCCGATGGAATATTCAAATAAAAAAAGGAATATTGTAGTTTGTTAAGGAAAATAAAAGAAACCTTTTTACAAAGTCGATTTCCTGCGTATTTCAAGCTTCAGGTTGGCCTAGGCCAGTGCCCGGAAGGCGAAAACGGCCGCCCGGCTTGCACAAAACACCTTGTCGCACCTCTTCTGAAATATATAGCAACTCATTCTCGATGATGAATCGAAGAAAAAGGCGCGGGTGATGTTATGAAATGGAAAAAGCGGAAACTGGGGCCCAGCTGGCGGCCGGCCAAAAATATATAGATTCCGGGGGCGCCGGGTTGTTTACCCCCCAAAAATTGGAGGCGCTTCCAAAATGAGTGAGGAGGCCGATTTGCCGCCAGATGGTTCTCGAATTGGCGGGTAGTAATTGGTAAGAGAAATTGCAAAAAAAAAAGTAGATAAGCCGATCCTTTTTGTCCTTAAAAAATCTTGCTAAAATAGCCTTCGCCGGAGGTTTCACCTATTCAGAACGGGGGGCTATTTGAAGACTCCTTTTGAAATTCTGATGACAATAACAGAAGAGGAACACCAGGTGAGCAAATCATCGCTAATGGCTCGTAAAGTGGTGTAAATATGTCCCGGACGGCTCGGCCTCCCGAGGTCCACCCCCACGGATTAGGCCCGCCATTCAGAAACCGCAGCAGCGAAAAAGGGAGGCGAGCTTTTAAAGGGACCAGAAAGGCACAAAACGAGAACAATGTCTTCCCGTCTACATTTCATAACCGGAAATAGCAACCATCAACAATCGATAATTCCACAGAGAAAAAGTTGGTCGATACTGGTGCCTATGGGTGTCTTGCTCCTCGGGTGCTTCTGCACCCCCTTGCTCCGCCTCGTTCCCTTCCGAAAAGAGGAGCCCCGCCCGTGTGACGGACAAAGCCCAATGCTCCTGAAAAAGGAGCGCGGCCCGCGTGAAGTGGCCCATGGCCAACCCTTTTTCGTGTCCCCCCTGCGCTTCTCTGCAGCGCCCGGAGAGAGCACGAGATTCTCCTTCCCCTCCATATCCAGAGATCCATTCTGAAATCATTGTTGCGCTAAAAGTTACGAAATTTATTATCACTGCATATCAGCAGGCCCATAAAAATATGAGAGAGGGCAGCAACAAAATTACCGCTTCAACCAGAACCCATGAAATCAAACAAAAAACGGAGGCGGACAAGAGATTGGTGGCTAATCACAATGCGGTGGCAAAAGCAGAATATGTGGATAACCATGGGACAATTGTATATTATGAGGGGACAACAAATTCAGCGCATAGATCAGAATAGAGGGGACTTATTCAGCCTTGGCATCGAAGCGCTCGAACTGATCCTCAGCCTGCTCCCAGCTCAAACGCCCGCGCACCAGGGCTTCGACAGTCTCGCCGACCTCCTCGACCTAAATATACACTTCAGGGGTGAATTAATCGAAATTCTAAAGTCTTATTATAGTCGAAATGTAATATTTAACAAAATTTTTTGTATTGTATTTTGTAGGAATCGTAAACATGGGCAGAAAAACTTCTGCTGTTTATTCTAGAAAAATTGGATCCTAGTGAAAAAGTTTGCCTTCCCCCCCCCCGATATTGCGAAAGAACCATATTTTTTTAAATCCGTCGGCGAAAAACACACCTTTAGACGAATTTGCCTCAAGGACTCGGCGTGACGCAGGGTGACAGTCCAGGGAAGCTTCTCGCTCTCAAAGTCGACGGTCACACCGAACGGGATGCCGATCTCGTCGGTACGGGCGTAGCGCCGACCGATCGAACCAGCCGAGTCATCCTCAAAGAATTAAAGATTAGTTCGAAGAAAACTATATTCATACCACGCGGAACGAGAGCTCATGGGCGCGCAAGTTGTCCTTGACGGCCTCGATTATCTCGACCAGCTGCGTCTGGGCGGATATCGGCAGAATCGAGCACTTGATGGGGGCGACGATTGGCGGAAGGGCCAAGAACTGAAAGCACGACGTTGGATATCGGCTGCATTTCAGATTAATACCCAGAACTAGGAAAACTCATACCTGACGCTGCTCATCACCTTCGCGCTGGCGGAATGCATGCTCCAGCACGGCATACATAATGCGCCCGATACCGTAGGACGGTTCGATGACCGAGGGCGTGAATTCTTCGATGCAGATCTGAAAAAAAAGAAAATAAACAGAATTACGGAGTAAATAAGATTTTTCAAGTTTAAGAATCTTTTTATATAGCCCGGTTTACCCAAAAAAATTGCTACCTTTTTCTCTTCACGCGAAAACGAGAGCATCTCCTTGGACAGCTCGAAAGATTCGCCATCAACGGTGATCGTCAGCTTGCCATTTGCTTCCCTAAAAATAACGAAAATGTTGCACACAAAAAAACTACAATTCTTTGCTGTGTGCAACGGCCTGCTCGAACGACAGCTTCGAGAGATGTTCGTGAATCTAAAGAATCAGTTCAGGAAAACATGGAAAAGCGTACCTTTTGCGCATTTTTCCTATGTGTCTTGCCGATTATCGGCATGTTGGTAACGGCCTCGCATGTGTCGATAAATTTGGGCTCGGGCAAATCCTTTTGGGCCACCAGCTCCGTCTTCGCGCACTAAAAACCCAGATTATGCGACCGGAGGGGCTCTGACCAGGCTGTGCTGCTTCAGGTCGTAGCACGCACGATCGGCGTTACCCACACACTCGATCCAGCCGTAGCTAGTCTTGATCTCGGCATCCCAGCAGTCCTAAAAAGAAGCACAATGGTTGTATTTGCAATGTTAATCTTACCTGAGCATAATGGGCCATCTCGTTATCCATGTGCTGGCGGAAACGGAGGCGTTTCGGGTCGACACCGACCTTCAGCAGATACATATGGCAGCGGGCCATATAGTAGCCGAGCGTTTCGTTATCGACAATTTTCTGAAAAGTATTATATACCAAAACAAAGGCGTCAGAATACCTTATCGACGGCTTCACCAATCGGAATCTGGATTGGGGCCGAACCGTTCATCTGATCATTGGCGGTGAAGAGGGTGAGCACATAATTGCGAACCTGAAAAGCTCATAAATCGAAGGAAGCTGATACCTTGGCAAATTTGGCGCAAGATTTGTCGGTGGGGTCGACAAAGTGCTCGATCTCGCACATGGTGAACTCGCGGACGCGGATGAGACCCTGGCGGGGAGATATCTCATTGCGGAAGCCGTTGCCGATCTGGGCGGCAGCGAACGGGACACGGCCCTAGAAAAAAAGTACGAAAACAGGATGGAACTGAATACCATGTTGAACTCAAGCAGGCGCTTGAAGTTGACAAAGATACCCTGGGCGGTTTCCGGGCGGAGGAACGCACGCTGATCACCAGTTGGGCCTATCTGAAAAGAGCTTTCAGAAGTTGAAAAGACCCTCTTACCTGGGTCGGGAACATCAAATTAAACGCGATAGGCTCAGTCAGATCATTGCCGGCGGGTGACTTCATGTTGTACTTCACGAGGACGGCTTGCATATCGTTGTTGTCGAATCCGTCAAGGCGCGCCAAAATCTCGCGCAGCTCTTCCTTCACCGGTTCGGGCGTCTTCTTGCTCTAAATCAATATAAAAGGCAAAGACGGGAAGAACGTACCGCAATCATAGCTTCGGCGGCGTTCTTGATCAAATGATCGCAACGGTGCGGGTCGCCGGTTTTCAAATCTTTGACCATCCAGTCGGCGAATCGGTCAACGTGGCCAGACGCTCTGAAAAAAATTGGTTGTAAATGCCGGCGTGAGCTTTAACGTACTTCAAGACAACCTCCGGGGTGAGCGATGTGCAATCGACTTCGAGCATCCCTTCCTCCAGGATGAAGTGCTTGCGCCATTCATTTAGCATGTTCTGCTTCAGCGCACAGCCCATCGGACCGAAATCGTACCTAAAGAAATTTATACATTTCAAAAAAACGCCTACAAGCCGGTGACACCACCGTAAATCTGGAATGACTGGTCGTAGAAGAAACGTTGCTTCAGAAGGGTCTCCAACTTTCCGCGGTCAATTTCCTTCGGAGCCAGCCGAATTTCCTAAAAATATGTGTTTGGTTCACTCCAAGTTGCTCATCTTTAGAAAAAAACAATAACATACCGCTTCCTCCAGCTCCTTCTTGCGGGCCTTCAGAATCGTGACAGCGCGGTCGACATCAATCTTCGGCGCCTTGTCGGCCTTCAGCTGACGAACGCTGTCGCCAGCCTCCTTGACGGCCAGTCGGAAGGAGGCCAAGTGCTAAATAGGGTAAAATATACCAAAATGGGGGAACAAAATACCGTCACAATGTCCTCCATCTTGCAGTTGTTACAAGGCGAAGCCGTGCGGCTACCTAAACCAGTTTTGGATAAGAGCTTCAAAGGGGAAAATGTATCAGGAAAGTTGCGGAAAAGCTTTGCGAATAGCGCGAAAAAACGCTCAACAAAGTGTCGGGGGCGTCGGAAAGCCAATTTTGGGGTTGGGACGAAATGGAAAACGGGAATTGGGGGAAGCAAATTCAGTCCAGCTCGCCCCCTACGACGCGATCCGTTATAACCGCTGTGTACATCCAACAAGACCGGGGTAATGCTGATGCAAACTTGTTGACGAGTCATTGAAACAAAAAAGAAAAAGAAAAAATTAAAAAGAAGCATGATGTAAGAGTTTTTGTAAAAAAGTTTTGGGCCGAAATTTACGGCACACGACTCTACGTTGCCAAACAAAACCATCTTCTCTGCAACTGGTTACGAGAGGAAATCGTCCAAAGTTTTTAATTTTGAAAAAATTATTTTGCTAAGCAAAAATCCACTTTATCTAACAAAAACAAAAGCGCAACGTTGCCTGGATTTTATACTTTCAAAAAGTTTCACAAGTGGTGGTTGGAGCCAATTTTCAATTTTTTTAGGCATTTTATGAACCCGCTGACGCCAAATACCATCTTCTTCGTCGACGGATCAGGCCTAAAAAACTGTGCTCATCAAGCGGTATCTTAGCTTCGAAGCCAATATTCCAGTTTAGGTGAGTGAATGTCATGTAGAAGGCCCATCTGGATTAACCCCCTTTCCGCAAAAGGTTCGTGAGCTCTTTTCAAAGATATTTTAAACTTTTAGGTCACTGCTATTTTGGATGGTGATCTGAAAGAAGCTATTGAAAAGTTGCTGGCATTCGACGCACCCTTGGCGTTGATCAGCTACGTATTTTTGGCGAAAAGGGCCTTTTACAATGCCTAATTTCTAGTCATCTTCGCAACTGCTGATTGCTCGAGATGCCTATGGGCGGGAGAGCCTTCTCCATTCGAACAGACCTGATGGTGTTTTCATATCCTGTTTTGAAAATAGCGCTCCAGGTTTAGAAGAAAACGTACAAGAGGTAGGTAGGTTCACGACCTACTCAATTCACCATTTTTTTTAGTCGCTAGAATGGCGAGATGTGCCTCCCGGCTCTGTGACACTGCTGGATTTTGCTGCGAAGAAAGCTGAATTCCACACAATATTGACACCACCACGAATGACTGAGGATATGCAGATGCATGAAGGCTCTTGGGTGGCGGCGTTAGAGCTGATATTTCCAGAGGCTCACATAATACGCCACGAAAATGTTGGCGAACAATTTTTCGCGGTATGTAAAAGTTGTATTTTTTCGTAATATTTTAGGTCTCGCCAGACATCGGTTCACTGCAAGAAATGGGCTCCAAAATCACTGAATTCCTGTTGCACGGAACAAACCAACTTCGCCAATTGTTGGAAGCTGAGATAAAGTGCCGGGAGACGATAGCCATTGGTTAGAAGATATTTTCGAAAAGTCGCATCTTTCTTTTCAGCATTTTCCGGCGGAGTGGACAGCCTTCTGATGGGACATCTCCTCGCCATTATTTTGGCAGAAGGGCATGAAGTCGATCTGATCAATGTGGCTTTTGGTGAGACGCCGAAGGTGGGTTGACTTTTGTAAGACCGAGTTGAACCGATGGCTTAGGAGTGTTCACAAGCCCCGGATCGCCAGCGTGGATTGGCGGGGTTCGAGGAATTGAGGACAAATCATCCAAAAATCGCATGGCGCCTCATTTGCAGCGACGTTTCGATGGCGGAGATCGAGAAGCAGCGGCTTGTAATACCTAGGTAATTTCATTATCATGATGTATCACACGAAAGCTCAGAATCGTTCGACCCTGCGACACGGTGCTAGACGAGTCTTTGGGCTTCGTGATGTGGTTTGCCCTACGTGGGATTGGGCTCGTTGATGAAGAGACCACCGTGAGGTAGTGCTTCAAACATTCTTAAAAATCATGTTGTAGCAGCACAGCACGCAAATTTGTTGTGGGAAGCGGCGCGGATGAGTTGTGTGCGGGCTATTCTCGACATAAGCATCGACTAGAAAAGGTTTTTATACAAAATCGTCAAAACATAAAAGTGAAAATCATTTTCCCAAGTTCACAAGCGATTTCAGGAGGGCGCCCCCGGTCTGCAAGACGAGTTAGAAATGGAGCTGGTGCGCTATGGATGGAGGAATGGCAGCAGGGATGCCCGGGTTGCTCTCTACCACGGCCGACGTTTGGTGTAGGTTTCTATTCCGCGAATCTGAATATCTTTCAGGGCCCCATTCCTTGTCGGGACTCTGGCCAAATTCTGCCGAGTGTTACCCCTTGCCTATAAGTGTGAAGCGGAAAAGGCGAGAGGTGTGGGCGACAAACTGATCATCCGCGAAGCCCTCCGCGCTTCCAATTCCTCATTCTACAAGACGCCCAAACAGGCCATGCAGTTCGGTTCCAGATTTGCGAAAAAGATGAACGGCGACAAGACGATAAAGGTGAGCCGTTTTGTGATGTTCGAATCCTTTTTTAGGGCACCGACCGAGCGGCAACACTACGAAACTCTGGACGAGGGGATACACCTAGCGAATATGAGGTTTAAAGGCCAAATAATAATTATTTATTGACACGCATATTATTGATACTTATATTCTTAAACCCGTTTTTCTTGCTATCATTCTTCGACACTCACTGGCTATTTTCGCCGGCCAGCTGGGTGATCATCGCCTGCAAAGGTTTTTAACTTTCTTAGTAGTTTTATTACCTCCAATTGGTTTGAGAATTTCTTCAACGAGGGCAGATATTCATCAGTGTAGCCGGAAAAGAGTTCGAGAAAGCCTCTGAAGCGAAAATTCAATTGAAGAAAATGGATTGCACCTGACGTAGTTGCTCTGAAATTCGGCGTCAGATATCCTGGTGCATTTTTCAACTTCATCGGCCTTGCGGGCGAGCAGCTGGAAATTTTGGGCATGGGGCTTCCCTATAAAAACTAACCTGCAGGCTGAGTTGAATTTTCTTCTGGACATCGGCGTGCTCGTTCGGAATAAATTCAGAATAAAAGCTCATGGCCTTATCGGCAAGCTGCTTCGCGTTCTCCGTCAAAGCTTTTACCTATTATGTTTTGTCTCCTATTTTAAAGCGCCATTTCCGAACCTGTCGAGGGCCTAGCGGTTCCACCTTTTCGATGTGCGACTTGTGCATGGAGAGTCCGCAGTATGAGCACAACTGAAAAATATAAAATCTAATGAAATCCCAGGTTTTTAAACATTTTTCGCGCATTCCAAGCACTGGAACATCTTCTCATCCGGTTCCTGAGAGCCGCAATCCTCGCAAGTCTGCAGTGCCGTCGTGTTTTGATTCAATAGATTGGCGAGGACGTCGGATTGCACCGCGCTTGGTGCAGCTGTAATGACGAAAAATAAAAGAACTCATCAACCTACTTACAGTTCAATGTATTCTGGTTTTTCCGGGCCTTTTTCAAGCGCATCGCCTTCCGCTTGAGGCTCGCCTCTTTGATCAGCGGCTTGATGTAGGGCGGGACAGTTTTTAGTTGTTCGGCCACCGCCTCGGTTGCGCTTTGCGGACCGTGTGGCCAAATCTTCGTCGATTCGTTGATGTGTCGTACCTATATAAAAGGCTGGTTTATTAACACACAAAATCACCAAACCTCTTTGGCAAAGGTCGGTGGCGGATGGTTGTGGTTGGATTTTCTGGTGACGGGCAGTCCATCGCCTTGCCAGTAAGCTTTTCCGGTGCATCTTCTTGCGCAGCATCTGACATTACGGTTTAGGCGCAAAACTAACCATACCTAAAGTTTGCTTTACCGGTCGAGTCGACGCGGTACGAGCGATACTCGTACCCCAGCTCGTCGTAATAGAGCTGACCGCCTCTTTGTGACCGGGCTTCACTTGCCGGCAGACTGAAAATTGCTTGGTAGTTTCAAAGAAAACTTTTTTAAACCATACCTAGGGCTGTCAAAGAGCGTAAAGTCGGAAACTGTGCCCGGCGTCGAAGGAAGGAGCGGCCTAAAAAGCTGTAAGTCGACTTCCGGTTTTTACTTTTGCTCTTGAGGCTCCCCGGCGAGTCCCATGAGCAGCGACTGGAAATCCACAGGCTCCTCCATCTTGTAGTGATTGTAAGAGTACTTTTATCTGTAAGTTTAGGGCTTAGTGGAGAGAAAACAACGAGATACTGAGGTTTTTGGAGGCTTCAATGAACTTTTCGGTAAGCGTGATATCAAACGCTTACTTTAGAGGCACGTGTAGGCCTGGAAATAACTTTTCAAGCGGGTTATTGAACAATTTCTAAAGTTGCGCTTGGCTGTTTGCAATTAACTGGAGGCCATTTTATGGTTTCAGTAGTGCGCGGGCAGTAAAATACACCAAAAAGCCGTTGCAATATCTCAGCAAAATGCGGAAAACGTTGGGCTGCTAGGCGATCGATGGGAGGCGTTGGGAGGGAAAGACGGGAGTCGTTGCGCAAATGCGGCTGGTCGGGCGCGGGGAATGTTGTTGCTGAGTTCCCCGCGCTTGCTGCGGAAAGGGCGGCAGCGACGGGCGGTGACACTTGGTTGGGCATGGGGCAACCCGGGCGCTCACACACACCACCGGTTGCTCATTCTGTGTGGATACGCCTGAAAAAATCTTGGTGCAACTCTGTATACCTTGTAGGGAGGTAGAGGTGAAGCCTGTTAATGCTGTAAGACACTTTTCAGCCGCGAAATTTGCAGACCATGTGGGGTCTCTTTAAATTTCTTTTTCAACGTAATTTCTTTTTAGGCTGGATGACTACGACTTACACCTAGTTTCGGCCGAAAAGCTGATTTTGGAAACCATAGGAGTAACTTTAAATATGCTTTTCAAAGTCTTTTTTATCTTTCGGCGTAGTTCCAACTGGTTCAAAAACATTCGCGTTAATATTAGAACTAGCGGTGTCCGGTCAAAAATTCCCGTGGGAATTACGCGCGGCGCTACGTATGTCGGTTAGAAAGTATACCTTTTTTCCTTACGCCTTAAAAACCTCGCTACGTATAACGAGTGCGTACTTTACGGAAACGCAACCTCCTTGAGTTGCCGCTGCAAAGCGAGCTTTCCGTACTTAACCTTTCTTGCAAGGCATGTTTTCATTTATTTATTTTCAGATTTTCATACTATTTTCAGATTCCTACCTAGCTAGCGTACGGCACAACCTCGTAGGGTGCTATTTGTGCACCCCCAAATTGTCCGCCGATTGCATGTGGTCGAAGGGTCAAGGGGTCAGCTGACGGTCATGGCTCAATCTTTGGCACCGGTCGCCGCCCAATACCTTTAAACGGGCCAGCGAGATCGACATTGGTCTCCCTACAAAATGTCTAAAAATCCTTGTCCCTGGAGATACCTGCAAATCTTAACCTAGCCGAAATAAAAACCCGTTGTTTGGTGAGCCGAATTTTCAAAAAACTTCCTGTTTCCCGCCAGCCACTGCCCAGCTCCGCGCCGTTATCTCCAGCCCGTTTTTGCCACCCTGGAAGTTGTGACACGGGGCGGTGAATGGCTTGTCAGGAGGGCCTGATCGGGGTCACACATGATAAGGCGGCGGTTTTGAAAGGTCTTTTTCTCTAGTTCTCCGTATCTTCTGATGCACCATTTGGTTTTTGAAGTACATCAGGAAAGCAATTTTCTTCTGTTTTTCAGGTCCTTTACCGAATTGTTTCAACAATTTCCAGAGACACGGTACTCGTCTGTTGGCCGGGGGCAGGGCCGTAGCGATCCCCGATTTTTTTGGGGGGCAACTCCAAAAAATTTTTTTGGCAACGTATCAAAACTATCAAAAACAGCGCCGCAGGCGAAAATTTTTGGAAAAATTAGGGCGATTATAGTAAAAACAGTCTTAAAAACAACTATAAAAAGCGCCGCAGGCAAAAAAAATTTTGACGAAAAAAAAATCATAAGGGTCCCCCCTTATGAATTTTCACCTTCGGCCGATTTTGGGGGCAACTTGCCCCAGTTGCCCCCTTCCTACGGGCCTGGGGGGTTAGCAGGGGGAACTAACTTCTCCAGTACCTGTACGGTTCGACAACAAAGCAATAGAAACCATTTTTATACATTTTACGCATTTTTTAAATATAGAAGGCTCATAGCTAAATTTTTGACGTTTTGGCCAAAAAGGTATAAAAGCCCAAAGAACTTTCAAAGATCTAAACTATCCTTTGTAACCTTCTAGCAATCAAAAACTACGACAACATTATGAATTACACGATTGATTATTAACAGGTAGGTATAGACCGAAAAACGAAAATTATTTCCCTCCTGCAAAAAACCCTCCGCCTGCTAACAGTCCAGTACAGCACGCTTCCCGCTTTCGCGCCTCCAGAATTTGCCGATTTTCAACACAGATTTTTCGGTTTTTGCGCCTTTAGACGCGCGCCATCAGATTACTTTTTAGGCGGGAAATGCTCCCTTTTTGTCTGGTGCACCGTCTCTGGGCGTCTCAAAAATGCTCTGGAGCAGGGTTGGTCACGCTGGATCCTAATCGGATCCGGTCCGGTCCGGTCCGGGGGTCGGTCCGGTCCGGTCCGGTCCGAAACTTCCATCCGGACCGGACCGGACCGGGCCGGACCGGACCTGTCCGGTCCGTGGCGGACCGAGGGGCTTTGATTTGCTAGGAGAAACGGAAATGCAACATGCAAATTCGGAATGCAAAAGAGTCGCGTGCCAAAAAATAAAGTAATGTGGAATTCGCTTAATCAAAATGTATAAAATTATTCCTTTCCCTTTAATTTTTGGCTATATACGCGACGGATAGCAGCCTAGAAGTGGAAAAATATGTCAAATTCTTCGAGAGTAGTATTTTGCATACAAAATTTTCCATATCTGGCTCCTGAATCATGTCCCTTTGTGTTCAGACCGGACCGGACCGGTCCGGTCCGGTCCGGTCCGGTCCGGTCCGAAATTCTCGGATCCACTCGGACCGATCCGGACCGGACCGGACCGCGGACCGTCCGCGGACCGGATCCTTTGTGACCAACCCTGCTCTGGAGGCTTTTCTTCCGGTGGTAGTTGGAGCGCGATGCATGGGATAGAGTTGGTGTCGGCTGCTGCTCACACGGCCATTCACGTGCCCCGGCCAGGGTACACACCTTGCCCACCCGGCGTCTCTCGATCTGCCGCGCTATTTTTTGGCAAGTCTATGTCTCCGGTGGTGGTGTCTATCTCTGCGGTGTCTATATTGTCGATGTGTCTGCTTCGCAGTGTTCTGCTAGTCGACACCCGGGCACGCTGCTCCCTCCTGGTTTCCGGTGCTCTCTCCCCGCCACTGTCCCGTCTGGCCGAGGTCACATGGCCCTGCTGCCATCCCGTGCCCGGGCCAGACCCCGGCAACCTGACTATTATACAACATCTATCCCTTTTCTTAGGTTTGGAGACGGTTTTCCGGTCGATACGGACCGTCATTAGTAGCGATCCGGACCTAGGAAGCCGTTGTCCCACCACTAAATAATTTAATGATTTAGTAATATAGGCAATTTTCACCTTGAAATCTATACCAACGATCTTTTCATCGAAATACTGATCAAATTTAGCAATATTCTCTGGTTTTTCCCCCAAAATTTCATTTATTTTGACACCAATAATTTTGTATTTCAATTCCCTCATGACTATTCATAGACCAATCGAAACCCTTTTGCAGGTTAACTTTCAGGGAATCGACCCTTTTGTACGAATTACAACCGATTTCGATTGCCTTGGATTTATCACTTTAAAACGGTTTAAATTTTTTAAACTTTGATAATTTATTTATATAAGAAACCTTGATAAGGAACATGACAAGCTTAATCAATTATAGAGGTTTCAAAAATAAAGAATAAAAGTTTTTTTTTTACAAATCTGCACAGCTGTGTCTGCGAAAATCCCTATTTTGAGCGGCTTTTCCCCACGGTGGTGATGATTTATTGACGCGGGGCTTGTGAATCCATAATTTTTTAGGGCCCTCGAGGAAGCGCACATTTTCCAGGAATTGTAATACGGCTTTTTTAGTAAGATTTAGACCCGGTCTCGTTCACCGAAACCGTTGGCATTTTGCCACTTTTCCATTGGGGGGATAACGACCTTTAGAGACGGAGGGCGCGCATTGTCCTTGTCCGTTTGGTGGTGGGGGATTGTAATCTCGTGACCGCGCCGGATAGCATCCCAATCGCGTCATTTCGTGCAAAAATATTTTTTTCGGGTAGTTCGACGGTTGTGCTAAGGAAAACTTCGCCTATGCAGACCTCCTGTGCTTAAGTATCCGTAAATTTCGATCGGTTAACCATAGATTTCGTTATTTGATGTTCAGAAAAATGGAGCTTATGAATTTCTGAAGGGCTTGGTGTGAAGACGAAATTTCTGAACGTTGTGAAAGCGCTCGCGTCTATTGCGAAAATCCTGGGATTCGGGGGAAAGGGAACGCGCTCCGTGTAGGTGGACAATGGCATCTTTTTCTCACGATACTCGCTCTCTCTCTCTCTCTCTCTCTCTCTCTGTCTCTCACCCGCTCCCCCTCTCTCTCTCTCCTAATTTTAGGCTTGCTTCTTTCGCAACGGTCAACACTGAGCCAAGATTTTTTTCAGTTTCTTCCCCGAAAAATTGTTTTCGGAAAGGTTTATTTAGGTTGCCCTTCTAATAGTAGCCAGCCTCGTGCTCCCTGAAAACTTTATATCGCGTAACGGGTTGGGCTGTTGAAGGGATTATCAGGGGGGACAGCCGATCGGTGTCTCCCTGCCGTCAGGAACAACCCTCACTCACACTCACGTGATGCACTTTTGCCCTTGAGACCTGTCGGTTCAGAGCTGTTTCCGGGGGGTTGGATTTTGGGGATCATCGACTTATTGCAATGCCACCCAGATTTATGAGGATGAGAAGCTTGCTGGGGCTCTGAAATTTCGTAGTTTGTGACTACTGCTCCATTCGTATGTAGTAAAGTTGTAATTCTAGTTTTAAAGGGACTTAGAAGGCTTGATTTAACCCTGGTTTTAACTGTTGCTTTTTCATCATCTGAGCCATTTTTTTTTGAGGGTAACTGAAAGTAAGTACGTCTCAAAAACGCTCCTAACTTCCATTTTGCACACCAATGAGCCCCTTTCAAATTACTCTCTTGTGCCATCACTTTCCCACTCCCCGCCTCGAATTCGAACCCTTCGATTTTTGCCTCTAGAATTGGTCCCCGGAGGGTACGCAGTGGTGTATTGGGTCGGGAGCCGCGAGGATCGATGCCCTCACGCTTTCCACATCTGCACCCTCTACCCCCCTCAGCGCTACGCGACGCGTCTCTGCACACATCCTCGCGCCCCGCCCCTCTCATCCTGGGTGATGTCTCCCTCCTGTGTCCACTCCTCTTCCACTCTTCGCAGTCACAACAAGAAAATAGAGAGCCTTCGTTGGTCGGAGCCCCGGCTGGTAGAGCCCGAATTTTGGGGGGTAACTATTGGGAAATCCCTTCTAGTTGTTGTAGTTTGTGTTTTTGTTGTAGGTGTTGGCCGAGGATGACCGGATGATGTACATAGTGGATTCGGAACTTTCTCAATTTAAAGTGAAGGTGTTGCTTTAGTCAAACTGTGTAGGCACCTAGTAAGAACGTATAAAGGAGCCTCTAGTTGTCGAGAATTCAACTACGGCGAGCTTCACTGAACGCATTGATACTTTGCGCTCATAACTTTCTTGTGTTTCTGAAGCCGTCATGTTTTAGTCTGTCGTCATTGCTTTAAAAACAATGATTTTCTGCGGCAGCGCATCCAAAAAGTTTGCGCCGCCCTTTTCCTCATCCTCTTTCAAGGTCTATATTTCCGGGCTGGCCGTTTCCTTTACGGCTTTTCACCGGGCGGTCGCCTCTCGCATTTCTCCACACAGCCGTCCCCTTCCATCCTTTCGTTGCATCAGTTTGACCCCCGCACTCTCTTACCCTCCCTATTTCCTATAATCAATGCCCGGGCCCAACATACCTCTTCTTCCATATCTTATCTTCTTCCCTCTGCCTTACTTACTTTTTCATACCATTACTGCGCCCATACCCTCGTCGCCACCCCGTCTACAATTCACCCATTTTCAGGGCATTACACGGGTCGCCCTTGAATTTTATATGAATGCACGACACCAGAAGTTTCGTTTAGTAAGTTTTTAGATATTTATGGTTTTGAAAATGCTAAAACTTTCAGATTTTGTGGATTATTTTCTTTTTCAGAATGTTGAGTTGCGCCAGGTAAAAAGATGCAGCCGCTTGTTTCTCCACTCCCTTCTATTGCATCGATGCGTGGGGAAAGGGTGGGGATTTTTATTTTACCAGCATTTGCTAGTAGCTAAAAGTGTTCTTTGGAGTGCCGTATATTTCTTTCTATGTTATTTTACACAGGATTTTGGCATTTTATTGCTCAATATACGCTTTCTCTCTGCGTAGACGTGGAGAGAAACCGAAGAATAGACATTTTGCTATATAAAATGCCAAAATTCAGCGTGTGACAACATATTAAGAAGTATACCGTAAGAAACTGCATAAACTCTATTACTTCTGCGCTTCCCTCACTCCTTCTACCTTGGCCAAAAACGCCCGTCGGGTGCACGTGATCGTGTTGGCCGCCGTGCACTTTCATTTTTGGGGGGTAGGGGTGAATCCCCGGGCGTCGTCCCTAACTGGCACGCGTCGGGCCCGGGCTCTCGCCCCTCTCGGCCCAGTTTTAGGGGAACAAACACGACGGCCAATGCTCAGCTGGTAAATAACGCTCCCCATGGCACCATAAACACCCGGCCATGCCTTGGCTAGCTCCCCAAAAATACGCTAGAAGACGCACGCCCTCTCCAGCGAGGGATTACTGATGTTATTTACGTCAACAAGCGCGTTATCAAAAGGGGGCCTGGAATTAGTGGCGGAGCTTTTTTAGTATTATCGGGAGGGGGGAAGTAATTTAATGAATGTTTTTAGTAAAGATAAAACTATTTTTCAATCTAGAAAAACCTTTAAAAGGTCTGGCCGAAAAATTGATTTTGTATTATTACTAAAAATTTGTAAAGTTTTTGCGCATGTGCCAAAGTAAAAAACAGTTTAGAACACTTCCGCTGTTTATCTTTCAAAACAAAATGGAAAAAGGTTCAAAAGGTTTTGCCCCCCGATAATGCGAAAGAACCGCGGCGGAAATTGTACAAAAATATCGCGGGATGCGAGCAAAGATCATTGCGACACAGCCTAATTTAACTTCCCCATTTTCCAGTTCGAGTACAGCGCGGAGAAGCACTTCACCCTCGGCTCCCTGGGGTTCGCCGAGGTCGACTGCGAGAATATCGATCTCACCTATGTAAGTTGTCGACAATTTTTGGAATTCTGGGTAGCGATCACATTTTTGTGCACCTGACTGGCTGTGTTGCCATCCTTTTGTCAAAACCACCGAGAACAGCGCGGCGCCCGTATCCCCGGGCCTTACACGCCCGGAGAAAACGTACGCCGCGGGGATCAGCTGAGTGTTTGGAGGGGGATCAGCTGGACAGGGGCAGGTTGTTCTTCTTTTCGCTGCGCTCTCCTCGCGCTGTACACTCTCTCGCCCATCCCTCAATCAACCCCCGCAGCAGCAGCATCGGTCCCATCCACACCGCAGCGACGTCCCGTTCATTGGTGGGGGACGGGTTGTGCGAAGTGTGCTCAAATATGGTCACGGATATGGTGGGGAGTGGGGATTGTTCAGCTGCAGCTGGGGAATTGGTGTGGAATCGGAAACTCAACTAATGCATTATGAAAAACGGCTCCTTTCAGGTACGAATAAACAGCGACGAACTGTGCGCGAACATCGACGAGCACGTCTGCGCATTCTACTCGGATGTGGCCGAGAGCTTGACCTCGCATCCGCCCACCCCGGCCTCATCTCCATCAAGTCCGCCGATAAACCGATTTGGAGGTCAGTGAGCACCCCCAACAGTCCGACATTTCCAAATCTGAGGCATTTCCGACGTTGTTATGAATATAATGCGAAAACTATCGCCAAATTCCAGAACCCAGCTCCTCGTCGACGCAGGTGATGCTCGGCCTCGAGTTTCTGCAGAAAAAGAAGCGCCAATGGCCCTTCAGCGAGGAGCTCGCTTCGTGGGAGGTGTGGAACCTCGGCCTCGAGATTTGCCGTACATCAAATGGTAGGCGTCGATAGTCGCAAAATAACTATGAGCTCCCCCTCCAGATGAGCTGTCGGTGATGCGGGAGAGCGTGGCCGAGGCGCTCGGCGACTTGGTGCTCGCCGTCTGCTCCCAAATAAATCGACCGCAATACATGCCGAAGATGCCCAGCAAGTGAGTTTTCCCAGCTTCATCGACTGTAACTCGGCTACCCATCCTCGGACAGGGTTGTAAAGTGTAACAAAATAGTCGTCAGAGCAAGACGAACATTTTGGTATGCTTTACACGCCTGTAGACTACCAGAGAACAGTCTTGCCGAAAAATTTTGAAATTTTGAAACTGTTGTTTTTAAATTTTAAAATTTCTTTTTAAAATTTGGCAAAGAACAATCCGAAAGTCGAAATTTTGCAAAACTTTTACTTTTTTTCAAAAACCTACTTGCTCACCTAAACTTCTTGAATTCAGAACGGAGCTGACGAGCGTCTTTGACGTCCAATTCTCCGACTGTCAACCCTACCTCTACAAGGTGGTCACCTCAACCCCACTCAACCGTAAGTTCAGCACCAGCAAACTTTAACAGCCGCCCATTTCCAGGACGCCTCCAAGCCAGCCAGCGCCCACTCGCCACCATCCAGTCGGTCATCAAGAATCTGGCGTATCCGACGTGAGCCCCCGCCAGGACTCTGTCGACTTTTCTAGCCATCCATTCTTCCGCCCCACGGGTTCGCTCTAGTGGATATCGAATTTAGTCTCTCCCCCGGCTTATACACAATCAGCGCCCAACCCAGTGGAAAGCTTTTGCCTTGCCAAATCCACTCAATTCCGGCGCGTCGGCTCGAATTTAGCCTTGGATTTGTTGGAGGCGTAAGGCAAATGTTTCTCCACTCTCCCCTCCCCATTCAGAACCAGGTGCCTCAACGCAGGGGTAGCCCAGTCTTTCCCGCCCTCGGAAACCACTCCTCAACGTGGAGCTTGTGCCTATTCCCCCCTTACCCTTGTACACAGTACTCTATCGTACCCTGCTCGCCGCAATCTGTCATTTCCCCCCACCCACACCCTACCCCGGATTCTACCCTCACTTACCGGCCCGATGATTCTGATACGCAGGAAAAACCGCCCACTACCAATTCTAATCAAACAGCTTCAGGCACCTTTTCGCGGCCATGTAAGCGCCGCCCCAAAAAACCTCATCGCTACAACGGTGGCCACCATAGGCCAACGCGCTCAAGTGTAGACACCCCCGCATAGGCTGCCCATAGTTGTGCCTCCACACATTGTTTTTGTTTGCATTTGTCTCGTCGCGTACTCTCGCCCTAAACACCTCTATGTCGCTCTCCCACACTTTCTCGTCGACTCGAATAAACGTGTATGTACAAAATTAGGGTTTGACAAATACTAAAATGCACATCAGGAGTGGCAGAGGGCGTTGCGGAAGTAGTTTTACAAGACAGAAATCGTGAAATTAGGAATTAGAGGTTGGCAAAGATATTAGCAAATGTTATACTAGAAAAAAGCTTACATTTTATGGCTCGTTATTTACCTAAAAGAGCGCAACTAATTTTGGCACCAGACATGGCAATCGGCCGGGCCGCGCGGCTTTTTCGGCCGCAAAAATTAGCATGCGGCCGGGCCGCGCGGCTTGGCCGCACTTCCGGTGCGGTTGCGGCTTTTTTCCGTTTGAGGCCGCACGGCGGCCAAGCCGCGCGGCTTTTGAGGCCGCATCAAAATGAGTTTTGAGTACTTCCGGCACGTAAATCAGAGATGCAATGCGTATTTAGCCTGCTAGCCAGGAATATCCATACTCGACAACCTTAATTTTCTCATTTCCATTCCCATTTGGCCTGAAATTCGCGGTTTTTCGACATGTAAATGAGCCACTTCCGGTTTGCGGCTTGGCCGCAGCGGCCCGGCCGAGCCGCGATCAAAATGCGGCTTGGCCGCAAAGCCGCATTGCCGGAAGTAACTAATTACGGCGGCTCGTAGGGGGCCGCGTTTTTTATGGAAATTAGGCCGCCGGCCCGGCCGCGCGGCTCGGCCGATCGGAATTGCCATGTCTGTTTGGCACTATACTGTTAGCAGGGGGACACTAATTTTTCCCAGTAATCCTGTACGGTGCCATAACAAAATATCAACAATTTTATCGTATTTTACACAGTTTTCAAATAAAGAATGCTCTAAAACAACTTAATACTTATTGGAAAAAATTTGGCTTTTTGGTTAAAATTAAATGACCAAAAAGGTAAAAATTTTCGAATTAAAAAATGCTTACAATATTTTTTAGAACTTTCTAGCAATCAAACACCACGAAAATCTTATAAAATATACGATTTATTATTAAGTCCCGTAATTAACCGGAACGGAAAGATTGATGGGGAAAACAAAGATTGGTTACCCCCTGCTAACAGCCCAGTACCCGAATTTTAAGCTCAATACAGAAATTAACATCTAGCTCTAAGATTCCATAATCATACAAAGCATAAAAAATCGTGCAAGCACCACTGAAAAATCCAACCGCTATACCTTCCTACTGCCTCCGCAATGGACAGCGTGCAGACACCCCAGGGCTCCGTGGCAATCAGTGCGTTTTTCGGCTCAAGCTACGCTTCAAATTTTGAAAGCTAAACTTTGTAGCCTGAAGTTTATAATTGATAGGCGGCAGCTCGGCCCGCCGCGGCCCCAACAACACGCTGCGCCTGAAAAAGGCGCCCAACCCGAAGAAGGAGCAGCAAGTGGTTGGTCTTGCCGTGAAAGATCGCCTAAATGTCACTAATTCTCTGACATCGATAGAAAAAGGATATTTCACCGCGAAAAGACAAACTAGCAAAGAAAAATGTTTTTTCATAAATGAACCGCAAAAACAAACTAAAAGATGTTTCCAAAAGTGCTTTTACCAAAAGCACAAGCGATAAAACACCATAAATTCCTTACAAGTCCAAGACTTGCCTTTTGATCCAGAACTTTTAGAGTCACAACTAAATTAGCATAAGCCTGCAAAGCATGGAAAAATTAGTCGAGCGGCTCTCTGAAAAATCAACCGCTATACCTTCCTACTGCCTTCGCGATGGACAGCGTTTCAGACGCCCCGGGGCTCAGTGGCAATCAGTGCGTTTTTCGGCTCAAGCGGTCTTCGAATTTTGCAAAGATAAACCCCCCTGAAATTTACAATTGATGGGCGGCAGCTCGACCCGCCGCGGCTAACAACACCGCTTTGCGCCTGAAAGAGCGCCCCAACAGAAGAAGGAGCAGCAAGTGGTTGGTCTTTGCCGTGAAAAAGATCGCCTAAGAAATTTCACTACCTCAGAGAACAAAGGCATAAAAAAGAACCAAAACCACTTTTTGTCTTACAGTTCAAGGGGCGGTTGCAGGCCGTACGTGCAGAAAATTTGTCAGTAGGTCCTGGAAATTGTTTTTCTACTTTTTGGTGAAAGGCATTTGTCCAACAGGCCAGCTTCTACGCACTTTGTCCAAGCCGGAAAATGCGGGCGGAGACGCAGTCCGGGTATTCCTACCGGGCTCCAAATCCATTAATCCGAGTGAAAATGACTCGCCATAAAAACTGCTTGAAATGCGTGCTGCTGCTGGACGCGACGCGCGTCGTCCTGCTGCGACTGGCCCCTGACTTTGTCATCTTAGCTGGGTGTGCCCCCCGAGATGGTACGTGGATTGGTGTACCATGGAATTGTCACTCTTTTCAGGCCGCTACGAGGATCAGACCGAGTGGAAGGCCAAGCAAAGTAAGAGTTTTTTGAAAACTGACACGAAAATCAACATATACTGGAAACAAATAATCCCCCATTTTGCGGAAATACACATCGCCGCCCAGGCACCCCCCCGCCCGCCGTCGCCGCCGACTTTTGGCACATGTGCGCCTTGGGAGGGAGCGTCGAGGGCGTAGTGCTGCTCGGCGAGGAGGACGCCAAGTGGGGCATTTCCGATCCCTCTCCTACACATACTTAGGGCCGTGATGACGGCGCCGAAATGCGGCGACTACAACGTGAAGGTGGAGCAAAGTCCGAACCGCGCGGCTTCACCCGTCCACCCCCGCTGGCCAGCAAGATCAAGCACTCGCTGACGGTATGCGCAGAGGTTTTTTAACGGTGGCTTTGCTGCAGCTCTTCCGCCTGGCCGCCTGGTCGATTGGATGAGAAAGTAGCGCCGGTCGAGACGTTCGCCAAGTTTCGGCAAGCGGTAGGGCAGGGTTGAAGCATGCACCGCCCCTTTCCGCTGCAGATCTGGGCCGGGGTGAGTGGCAAGAAGCCGATAGTCGTCACCTGCAAGTTTGGCACCTATCGCACCGGTGAGCGTTTAGAAACCCGAAAGTGACCTACAACTCTTTCCAGGCCTCTTCCTCCTCTACGACATCGAGACGGAGCGTATCGAGAAGCAGAAGAAGCTCGACCTCGACGGCACCGTCAAAGACCTGCGGTAGGGTG
>CATQJA010002099.1:0-39458 GCA_958295435.1 Mesorhabditis spiculigera
CCCTAAAGAATAAAATCTCATTGGAAAACTAGCATCCTGATACCCAATTCCACGCAGTTTTTTCCATCGAGATCCCACCCGCCAACTCGTACATTTGGCGATTTGAGATGTACCCGACGTATTGTACGATATTTGCGTAACTAAAGCAAGATTGAACAATTAGGCTTGAGATCATATTTGGTCTCAATACCCTTGCTAAGTAGCACTCCAACTTCCGACCCATACTTTCAAAAAAATGGAGTGCACCCTCTAGAAAAGTTTTTTTGCAAATCGCTAATTTTCAGAGCCTTGTAAAAACATAATAACATCCTTCTCTGCGAGTAGTCCTTTATAGATGTATCGGAAAGCAACATTGGACATAGCAATATGGACATTAATATCAATCCCGGCACACGCTAGCCCAATAGCGTCAGGAGGTCGGAATACTGGTTAAGGAGGTATAGTACGGAAAAGAGGATGCTCATCATTCCGGCAAAAGTTCGACATAGACGACTGTGCACTAAAAAATAAGTCTTGAGCGATGGAAAATCTCCCAGAAAAGAAAAGGAGGGGTTTGGAAAAGACGCAGTGCCTGGACCCGGCGTGGGGGCCGCAACGCTACCCTGGACGCCAAGGCGCATTGAGCTTCTTACGTTTTTTATGTGTTAGTTCTCTAAACTGTTTTTCTTAGTTCAAAGGGTAGTTTTCTAAATCCATTCCGAACATACCTTCATAGCTTTGTGATTCTCAAGTTGTTGATATCGCTTACTAAGCGTATAACGAGGAGACGAGTTATGTTTCGAGCGTTCCGTAAGTAAAATGATGATTACGGTGCCCAAAAGCCATATAGATCGCTGCGGAATGATACAAAACTAGAGTTGCTGCGGCAAAGTACCGGCAAAGCGCAAGGACGGCCTCGTGTAACGGTGTGAAATATCCTAAAAATAAAGAAATTCGTGCGCTAAACCGAAATCGCCTTACCGAACGTATATAATCCTCCCACGCCGACAGCGCAAAAATAATTGACTACGATGTAGGCGTCGAAAAATCGAGGGTAGTAATAAATTTCATATGTTGCTACTTTAACCGTAGCCACGATTCGCTCGACCAGGCATCCGGCTAAACAAATCAATAAATTAATTTTAAAAGATTATCTAAAATATTTGGTTTGACTAGCTTTCGCAGTTGTCACTTACAAGGTATTTCAAGGCGCAAACATTGTCGCTTGAATAAAAGGTAGCTATTAAACGCTAGCTGGGTAAGAAGTCTTCTTCTAGACCACTCTGAAGTTTACCCCCCTTTTTAGAATAAACCTACTCCTATAAAGGGGGTCATAGGGATAGCTGATTCCAAAACAGGTAAGTGGTATTCGTGGGAACAGGAATGGTAGTCAAAAATAGGCGAAACCGTAGTAGAAACGTTCTTTATTTGGTTGAAAGACCTGGAAAAGAATTTTAGAAAGGTCGGTCCTCAAAAGAATGCGGTCGATAAAAAAGTCGTTTTGGACGTAAAAAAATTCTGGTTAGATTTCTACCAATGATACCGAGGCAACGCGTGGTACGTGGCGCGCCTTAGGGATCGATCAGTAATGTTAGCATGTTCAAAATATATTCCAGAAAATAAATGGAATAAACTAAAGTCATTCAGCTCATCCTCCCCGGCAGCTGAGACATTTATGAAGTTGAGCACTTGGATTTGCATCTGTAATGCAGTCCAGTTACAGTATACGAATAAAAGGTCTAAAGTCCAGCCATGTGCAGCGCAATGACAAAGGTTGATAATATCTTCTTCGGAAAGGCCTCGGTTCCCCAACAGGTGGGAATTAACACAAACCGGGGCGATTAGAGGTTTTAAGGCAGAATGGTGGTGGCTTGATCGGATTAGACCTTTTCTGCGGGATTGCAACTTTTTCGGAGTTCAGGAGAAAAGCCGAAACAACAACAGCCAGCCATAAAAATGGGACAAAAAACGTTAAATAAAACTGGGTCGTGCGGTAAGAAACTTTCGTGAATCCTCTAACTCCTGCTAATATTATTTTCGCCGGCGCACCGTGCGGCCCGGACCCTTTAGCCAGGTGTTTGGCGACAAATGAGCGGAGCTTGACGTTCAAACTACACGAAATCCAGTACCAGTTCACGAATCAAAACCAAAATTTTAAATTCAGCACGACAGCTTCACTCCCATGAAAGACAAATTATTTAAATTTTTGCAAAAATGACTTAAAAACTAAATTCTAATCCAATTTTCCTTTTCCGGAGCAATTCCGTTGGGGACGTGGGAATAAGTTTGTTTTGGCTACGTCTCCCTATCCCTAGAAGTCCATTGTTATATTATGAGGTGAGTAGGGGAAAAACAAAAACGGGGCCGTGTCATCAGACATTTCATCAAAATAATCCGGAAATGCTAATTAGTTGCCGTAACGATTAAACCGAAGCTTGCTCGGGTTTGAAATACGCCCATTGAGCGTCGAGCTGCGCAAAGTAGTCTTCTTACTTTAGCGCCGAGGTAGAGTTCCTGAACCTATTTTCGCTTGGATGCGTGATGAATTGTTAGAATCAAAAAGTTAAAGGTATAAATGTGACTTTCCAGCGTAAATAATAAGAAATCTCAATAGCTTACCTTTCCATTGATTCCAACGACCACCTTCCGGGTCAACTACCTCACCGCCTTCGCCGACTTTTCTGGCGAAATAGCGATAGGTTTTGGGGGCTGATGATCTTTCTAAAAAAATGGTATTTAGCAGGAAATGAGCGTCAAAGATCGATCGATAAACAGAAAAAATTCCTACAATAATCTGCCCAACTCCTTCCCAGCCAATTCACGCGCGATTTTCACCATTCTCCGGGCTGCTCAGGTAGCCCATAAATGTCATTGTCCACATGTAGCTGAAAGAAATTTGGTATTTGTTGCATAACGTTCAAGACTTTCTTAAACTGACAAAGCATTATGGACCATCATTAGCACGCCTAAAATATTCTTCCAGTACCACGAAAAATACGTTTTGATGCAACACAAATATCACGCAAAATATAACTGCCATGATTGCAGCGTAGCTGGCCAGAGCCGCACAAACCTGAGAATTTTCAATGCGTAGGAGAGAGAGAGAGAGAGAGAGAGAGCGAGTGAGAGAGAGAGCGCGAGTGAGAGAGATATAATCGAGGAAAAGACAGAACGCCACCTTTGCTGCCTTCACGTTCTCGTACAATTGGTATCTCTTGCTCAACGTGTAGTCGGCCGGCAGTAACTCGCGCTTCTTCTGGTCGGTGATTATAAACAAATAAACACTGCCCTAGAATAAAAACGTGATCTGCCGGTTTCGAGCAAAATCGTAGCCGAAAACCTACGCTCGTTGATACAGCTGCGGAGACGGCCGCTATACATGCTTCATCCATCGGGGAGAAGAAAGCTAAAGAAGAATTTTAGAGATCAAGGCTTCTTTACGTTTTTTTATATAGATATACGTTTTTTTACGTTGTTTATACTTCAGCATTAAACACTACCTAGCGTATATGCCGCTCCGACGATAAATGCCGTACAGAAGGTACCAGCACAATAGAGTGACATTAACCGCGGATAGTACTGATGCTCATAAGTGGCAACTTTTTGATGCGCGAGTAGTCTTTCGCCAAGCACGGAAATAAGCGTGCCTAAAGTTTAAAGGAATCAAAACGATGCAATCAACGTACAAGGTATCAACGCGTACATCGCCGACCGAATTTGGGTCGAAATTACGAGCAGGATCGGGCAGTCGAAAATATCTAAAAATATACCACTTTCAACTTTCGGTTTCCCTTACCTTCATACACCCACGCAAATTCTATTACATTTTCATAGTACGCTATTGGAATTCGTGCCAAGGCGAAGAAATATGAGTACAAAATGTCGATCCTGTAGATGCGGACAATGTTGGGATGATAGACCTATGAAGCATCGTTTGGATACAGGATATTAGCGGTTACCCCGGATGCATCAATGACATGTAGCGTCAGAGGGATACAGAATGCCGAAAGAAGATAGAAAAAGGCTTCCAGGACGTAGCCGACGATAAGCAAATCGTAGAGACCATCTTCGATGGCTGCCGTGACGTTGACGAAGCGCATTACTTGGAGGCGCATCCTGCCAACTTTAAAAGGGTCAAACGAGGTATCACCTAGGCAAAATTTTGGAAAATACAGAAAGTTTGCAAAAAGCAAGATGGTAAAACAATGAAAGGATGCCAAGTTCTAGCAAACCTGGATTAAGAAGTAAGTTGGAATGTCTCTAGGTAGACAACTCGTAACCGGATCTTTACGAATGTCACCTGACGGCTGTTGCGCGGGAGGAAACGGCTTGCTAGAAAGATTCCGAGTTTGGTAGCATTCGTAGCATCGATAGCAGGTGAATCGGCACGCTGGACACTAACCGGATCATTCCGGGACGTCTGCAGAGCATACATTGATCTTTAGGTCCAGATCTACGGCCTAAGCATAAAAATGTCACAAATAGCTAACGCTTCTCTAAAAACCAAATAATAGATCAAGATCGCGAACCCGAATGCGAATTTTTGAGTATCACTTGCCGCCGTCAAGGTAAACAAAAAGTCTCTGTTAAAGGGCACGTTCAGGGACGTTTTTTTGGAAAAAAGCAAGATTTTTGCCGCGGCCGGGGGTCGAACCCGCCCACCCGCTCGGGAGGCGCGGATGCATACCAGTCAGCCACAGCTACAACCTGGCGAGGGGGCGAGGGGCACCCCACGCCGCAAAGGAGGGGAATGGCCTGTCCCAGCACGGGCAGGCAGTGCGCGCGGTCCCTACGTCGATAGGGTGTACGCGTTGGGATGAGTACACGGCCCCTCCCTGAACGTGCGCTTTAATTTTCGAACTTCGGAATGTAAACGACAATTGCCTATCAAGAATTTTATTTTAATTTTAAATATTTTTTCAGAAACGAGGTTCGTTATGCGGTCTTTGCCCTGGGCTGAAAAGCCCATTGGGCGTCGAGCTGAGCAAAGTAGTCTTCCTGTTTGGCGCCGAGGTAGAGCTCCTAAACTCTTGTGTAGGTTTGAATTGCCGGATTCGGTTTGTTTGTGGACTTTGATGTTTTTTTTTAGTCCAGCTACTTTAAGATGTTTTAAAATATGCAGCCAAGCGACTTACTTTTCCATTGATGCCAACAGCAACACGTTGGGCCGCTTTGCGTTCGCCGACCTCGCCGACTTTTCTAGCAAAGTAACGGTAAGCTCGTGGGCAGATTAGTCTCCTGAAAACCTTTGAGCTCGGTTGCGAGAGTTTGCAGATAAGTCCAGAAAAACCCAACACATAAAAGTTTTTTGCGACGTTAGAGGCCTTAATCTTTTTGGTAGTGCCAAAGGTTTTCAGAGACTTTAATAACGGTTCTGGACTGTTAGCGGGGGGGGGGCAGGAGGCACACCTTTGTTTTTTCACCTATTGTGGATATATTATGTATTTTATAGTTTTTAGCAGTTTTTAATTGCTAGAAAGTTATAAAAAAATATTCTAAAAATTCTGAAACTTCGAAACTTATTAATATTTTTGATATTGTTTTTTATATTTTATAGAACATGTGAAATTCTATAAAAATGGTTAATATTTTGTATAGGCCCTCGAGAATCATACGGGAAAACGTTAGTTTCCCACGCTAAAAATCACGCCCCCCCACGCTAACAGTCCAGAACCCCAATAACGTAGTACTATCCTTCCACAATTACATACAATATCCTTTCGATCTCCTTGCCGGCGATGTCTCGCGCAATCCTCATCATTTTCGGACTCGCCAGGTAGCCCATAAACGTCATTGACCAGGTGTAACTGCAACATCGGCCATTGTTATGGCAACTAGTTTTGTTTTGATGAAACCTTCGGTGACACAAACTTCAAGGTAATCCAGTTAAATTATTGATAAGCTAAATGTCCAAGAACTTTGGAACAAACTCACAACGCGTTATGCAGTCCAATCGTAACGCCAAGAATATTCTTCCAATACCACGAAAATGCGTATCGATTCAGCACGAAAATTATGCAGAAAAGCACGTTCATCACGGCTGCGTAGATAGCGAGTGTTGCGCAGACCTTAAAACAAATATATAACATCGTTAAGTGTAATCATCGTCGAAGATCTTGGTGGGATGCACCTTTGCTGCTTTCACGTTTGCATAAAGTTGATATCTCTTGCTCAAGGTGTAATCGGATGGGAGCAACCCGCGTTTTTTCCGATCGGATTCTAGCAGCATATAAACTGTGCCCTAAAATTAAAATTACATAAATGATTGGGAAATCCGTCAATTCAGCATTTTAGAGATCCATTGAATTAAACAACTCACAACGGTAGACAACGCTGTCCCGACAGCAGCGATACACGCTTCGTCCATCGGGGTTAGGAAAGCTAGAAAACTATGTTAAATTAGAAAAACACGAACATTACCGGTTGTATAAGCTCCTCCTAGGATGAACGCCAGGCACACAGTGTAGGCGCAGTAAATTTGCATGAATTTTGGATAATATTGATGCTCGTAAGTTTCGACTTTGCGATTGGCCAAGAGTCGTTCGCCAAGGATCGAAAGGAGAGTGCCTGAAACGTGTTTTTCGTGATCTGTTATATCTCAATCGCTGGCTCTCCCTTTCTCTCCCTTCTCGCTCTCTCTCTCTTATTCTCTTTCTCTCGCCCCCTCGCAGGGATGCATGATTCACAAAGTTGAGCTAGAAGTTCCGGGCAATTAATTTGCCATTTTTCTCGTTTGAAAAAGCTAACTACCACCCGCCCGCCTCGGAACCAAAAAAATATCCCGGTACGGTAGTGTGCCAAGGTCAAAACACATTGTTATGAACGTACATGGGATCAGGGCGAAAGTCGCCGATCGCATTTGAGTGGCTATTACAAGCAGGGCTGGGCATGAGGTGATATCTAGATTGTAAGGTATAGAGGATCAAGTTTGGCTACCTTCATAGACCCATTCATAAGTTAGCGTATTTTCATAGTACGCTATCGGAATCCGGGCTATCGCAAATGGATATGAGAAATAGACGTTAAGCCTGTAGAAGCGTACGATATTTGGGTGGAAGACCTGAAATTGGGTGGAAGACCTGAAATTGAAATTGTTTGTACGAAAAAAGATAATGTTTACATCCAGCAATTTTTATACGCATAATCGTTGTTTCCAAAGTTTGCCGCCGATCAAAAGTTACCCCAGAGGTGACAATAACATGTAACGTCAATGGAATGCAGACGGCCGAAAGAATATAAAAAATAGCTTCGAGAACATAGCCGATTTGCACAAGATCGTAGAGCCCATCCTCGACAGCGGCTGTGACATTTACAAAATGTAGTACTTGGAAGCGCATTCTAAATAAACCATTTTGAGGTCAACCTAGGGAAATTCCAGGAAATAAAGGATCAAACTTTAATAATCCCAAAAAATAACAATTGAATAGAAGGGTTGTGATAAGATAAAAACCAAATCGAAAAAGTCAAGCAAAGCGCTGCAATAGTGGGCAAAAACGTGAAGTATAATACGCCTGGCTCATTAACGAGCAAGAAGGCTGCTACCCTGCCCGGAAGGTAATATGAAACAACCGTGCGAGGTTACACTATGGCTTCCAACTAATGGGCGCAACAAGTGCAACTCAGAATCACCCCTGGCAATCGTGAATTGCGGCTCCGAGCAAGATCAAGCTCAAATTAAGGAAACAGCAAACTCGAAATTGAGCACCTGCCAATCTCGTAAATGATCCCGATCAGCGGCTACCGTAGCCCGCGTGCTTCCAGTACCAAACTCAAGATAGTTGCGTGCACACCTGGCTACCATACTTTGGTTGTGGCTGTGTAAAGACGTAATGCCCCTTTGTAGAATGTCATTAGTGCCTCGTTCATGCCAAAAAAGATCAAGATCGACCTGAACCCTGAAGCCAAACGGGGTAACCTTTACGAACCTAGAATACCAACCAGGCCCTGGACCAAAATTCGAAGAAAAATTAGATTGGGGTAGGATCTCTACCGGCTGCACCCGAATGTTTGCCCAGCACCGACTTGAACCCTGCCCACACCATGCAAAAAATATTTGAAGTTTCTGTACCCTTCGTAGGCAGGTGAATCAGTTGGCAAGGACAATAATAGTAATTTTTGGTACGACGCCATCAAGAAAAACAATTTTTTGGCCCTCATTTTTCGTCCTGCTAATTTGGAGATGTTAGAAGCGGGATAAACTCTCAATGAAAATGGGAATGTAAATCGAAAAAGCAGAAAATGAGGTGTAGACAATTACGTTTCGCCACAAAGGCCTCCGTTTCCGATCAACTAATAAATCAACCGACCGTCAACTCCCAAGAAACAGCGAGCTTTCAGAGATCCCCTTGTCAATTAAAGTCGCGACACTTCTGTTAACGAAAACATACCCCGACTTTTTCACCGAGACATCCCAATTACCGGAAATAACCGGCCGTTTACGAGAACGGGTCAGAGCCCAATAAGATCAGCTTTGGTCTGGGCAGCTCGACGACTTTGTGAAAGGGCAAAGCCAGCAATTTCCAGCGTCATGGAACAATTTTCTAACTTTTCCTAACCATTATGAAGGCCCCTTTGATCCAGGGTTAACCAGTTCTAGGTAAAGAGTGTAAAAATTCAAAGCATGACTGCCAGAAAACGAATTTTCTGGATCTATTTGGGGCAAACGTGACTTAACGAATGAACTGGGCAAGCACCGATCTGGCTCCAGAATTTTCATTTCATGGAGTTTCTGCAAGTAATTATGTGAGTTCGGCTCGATAAAGTATGCACGCGCTAATCTTCTTTGGTACGCCCCCGGGCTCCGGCTACTTTTCGGGCGTGTGGTTTCTTAGGAAATTGCACAAAAAGCTCGAAAGCTCCAAAGTCGGAAGCTAACAGTGATTGCCAAAACCTGCCACGCGCAAATAAAGTTAAAAGTTTAAAAATCGTTAAAGATAATACAATATTTGTAGAGGCGAAGTGCCTACCACGTAATGAAAACTTTATGCTCAATCTAAAACTCGCGCCGTTGATCTCTCAAATAGTTAAATTGAAGCGGGATAATACAGTGGATTGTCCGTGATTTTTTGGTGTTCAATCTCGCGCGGTCGCTCTACAGAAAGCTCAACTAACGGGAAATATCGTAACTTCGGAAGCGTTTTTGTGAAGCAAAGTGCGCTTTGACGAGCCGAGCCCCAAAATACTTTGTGCTTAATTGCCGAAAGGGAAATGCCGTGAATTTAATCGGCGCGGAAAATAATGGAAATTTTCGACTTCCGTTGGCACAGTTCCAAAAAAAACAGCCGCGGCATAAAGGACATTCGGCCGCAAATTTAGAATGGCAACAAGCTTTTGCCTTGCAAGTTCTTACGCCGGTGCGACAGATAATAAATATTTATACATTCATTTTTCTAATCCAAATACATAAATCTATATCGATAATCATTCGCTACCAGTTTTTCGAATATTTCGTCGCGACACGATGGGTCATCCTCAGCCTGCCGCGCCGCCATTTCGGGTAGCTCTGCGCCATCGAGTGGCTCATCTCACGGTATTCGACGCGGCCTGAAAAAAAATAGTTATTGAGTAGATCAAACCAAATAAACTTCTAACCTAATCATAAAAGTTCTAAAAAAGCGAAAATTCACGATCATTTCCAAATCGTGGCCTTTGGGAACTGGGGCGATCTACCGTAACCTGTTAGGCGAGGGGCGCGGGTTAGCAGGCTAGCCCGCCGGCCGGATTGCGAAAGAGGTTAACTTATATAAAAATTATATATTCAATTTATTTAAGACATGACACAGTGAATCGCAGGCCCTCTACAGCGACAATAAACTGTACAAACCCACCAATCGACACAAAGCTCAAAAATTCTTCGCGGTGGAATAAAAGTAGCGGCAGGACGGCAAGCGAGGCCATTTTTCTAGGTCAGAAATGTGGATTATTCTGGGCTGTCGCTCCTCTCGTAGTCCTCAAAAAGGGGCGGTTGAACCGGGAAATAATGAATATTCCCGTGGCAGCCTGGGGGCAAGGATTCTGCGCTTTCGGGTCCAGATTTATAAGCTTCCATCCCTAGAGGTCACGCCCCCATAGAAATTCCCAACGAATTCCGAAACAATACCCCGAATCAGGTTTCCCGACGCTCGTGCGTAGGCCGACAAGAGAATTTTGTGAATAAAAATGAGGCTGGATCTCATTTTTATAGAAATGAATTGAAGCATATTGTTTTGGACGCTGAAAATGGGATATTTTTGGTGTTTTCTTGGTTCCGGGATCCGGCTACAAGGAAGTTGTCTGACCGTTAGATTTCAATAGAGTGAATTAAGGAAATCTCTGAAATGAGGACGTGGCTTTCGAAAAAATTGACATTTCGGATATTTTCTAGAATAGGAGACCAGAAAAATTTGATCCGCCAATTGCGTCAAGCTTTTTGCAAGATAAAAATGAATTGAAAAGGCGACAAAGCATGCTAGACAATGCAGAATCTAAAATGCATCTGAAAGGATGCAAGAATTTAATAGAGTGTGGTTTCTATGCAAGCAAAAACCGCTGAAAAAATCAACCATAAACAGAAAAAACATTCCACTAATTGAAGTGAGGCTAAAAAATGGAATTTAGGGCTGGGCAAGGCAACTTAGGCAAGGCTTTTGGGTTTCAAGGCTTAAAATTAGGTTAAGCCCGGTCCGGGGGCATCTCAGGGCTTTGGCCACTCTTGTAGACCCCCAAGGAATTAGGGAGGCCCGGAAGCGAACTCGGACGGAACTTGCGGATTCATTTTCTCGGACAGCACGATATCCGAGAGGTTTTTTAACTCTAGTGATATTCTATTGTTCTTACTCCAACATGGAAGTTCTTTAAAGATTTCGGATCGGGCGCGAATCCCTAAACTCCAGGAAACGTGGTCAAATTGGGATTAGGGTATCAGCCTGAAATAGTTTTTTTTGGAAGCCATAGGTCGTAATCAATTTTCCGGTTTTGTCTTGTTGACTTCCTCATCCGGGTCATGGCGTTTTTTAACTTATTTTTCATGATGCTCTAGCCGAGAATTGGGCTAATAAATTTTTCGCCAGTTGTTTGTACCAGGACGCTGTTCTGTACCTGGTATTTGAAGACGAGTTCACGATGTCTCTAAATTTTCATAATTCTTTAGCTATGGTTGTTATTTCTTATGAAAATTGTACGATAGGCAGGTAATTTCCCTCCGGGTCCCGTTCTCCATTCCGCCCTTACAACGCAATAAATCTTTTTTGGGCCCGGAGGGACGTTTGGCCACTTGGCCTCTTCCTCGCTCCGCTCTAAAAACTTCCCGTTTGCCGCCCGAAAAAATACCGATTAGCAATTCGTCCCACCCTCTGCGCTCATTTCGTATTTGTATAAACGGAGATCGGGGGGAAGGGATTCTGTGCTAATTTATACCTGGCTTTTTCCAAAAATAGCTCGTTTAAGCTTTCTTCCTATGCGATTTGATTTTCCAGGAAATTTGTGGGGTTTAGTTTAGATAGAAAAACCCATCAAATTTCTAAGAAATTGAAGAAAAAGAAAGAAAAAAGAAATTTGCTAAAATATAAACGCATTTTCATGTCGTTGGCCTTTTTAATTGAGCAGTTTTGTTCATTTAATTGAAGGCGGGCGTAATTCATTCTTCTTAATTTGTGAAATTTCTAATTTTTCTAAAATTCAAAATTCGCTAAAGCGCATTTTTTTCCGATGCTACCCACTCCACCAAAACACTAGGCGCCATTTGGTTGAGGGATCCTGGTAGTGGTTGTGGGCCCTCGCCGCGGGCTCATCTTGTAAAGCCCTTTGGCCCCATTCCTGGCGAATACGCAAAAACGAAATGGGTTTTAGCCGCGGGCCGCCATTCTCCCAGCTGGCCCTCCACAGGTTTTTACGTAGCAATGTGGGGCTCGTGCCATTCAACGAGGGCACACCTTAACTATGCACATCTGGATCGGCTGCTGCCAAAAGCCACATTTTGCTGGGAGGCATTACGGTGCGCGGAGTGCGGCGCTTACGCTTTTGAAGGAGCTGTCTGCTTCATCTCTAAGACTTTCGAGCTCGTATTTACTCTTCATACTCCAGAATATTCTAGGATAGCTTCATTTTGTAGCTAGCGAAAAATAACCCTTTTTCCTAAGAATGGAGATATCTTGGTTATTACCTTCAAACCAGAGTTTGTAATTAGATCGTAGTTCCAAACTGGTTTTGGACGCCAGGGCTCCAAGATCGAACTAATTCTGCTTAGAAACTTTTTGAAACCGTTCTAGAAATTCAAGGTTTCTGCTACTAAGTCAAAGCCGATTTGTTTTATTTTATTCGTTGAGTCTGAGCATATTTTGGTTTTGATTTTTGATCTGATTTTTCAGATTCTGATTCCAATTTTTTTTTGTGTGTATTTTGACATGGCGCGTAGCTATCGACACCACTAGGTTAGTAAGAGGCTTAGATCTGCCGGCCCAAACTTTTTTTGTGATTTTTAGGTTTTTCGGGCGAGCAAGCTGGCAAGTACTTTCTTCCCCGTAAGACTAACGACTTAAAAATTCCTATTCCACTTGGTTAAGCTTCTCGCGTCAAAAAATCTACTTTTTAAAATGTGTATAACCGCCGCTATCACTCCTTAGCCTCGTCAAAAATGACATTTTTTTGCAGAGCCGCCAGTCCACTTCTGCCTTTATTTCTCAAAAATATTTTCGCCAAAGCCATCCTATCGAAAGAGCCTCCAGCTTTTCCTAGCACCCTTTGGTTGCAGCCTAATGTCGTCACTCACCACCAGGTGCCAGCCGACCCCCAACAGTTGATCACGAGCCGAGCCTGGGCCTCAAGGGGCTCCCGACCAGCAAACCCTAACATTTTCCCCCAAGCTGGTGGTGTCCATCTCCCCATCCACATCCGGCTGTAATCATTTTTTTCCGGGGCAGACATGATCAAGGATCGCGGCCAAAAATTGGGGGATGGGAGGAACCGGCTGCAGGAACGGCCGGAGAATTATGAGGCATCTATTTTTAGCTCAAGAATTTGGGAAATTTGGGAGCAGCAGCTATTGACTCGTATCGAAATTAAAACCTTTCTAAAGGAGCAACGACTCCCTCCAAGGTGACAAAAACTGGCCGTCTAAAGTACGATTTTTGTCTGTCGACTACCAGACTAGCGAGCGCAGCACGACATGATTCTGAGCTGGCAGCATCAGAAGACCAATTCAAGGCAGTTTTGAAAGGCCGTTTGCGAGAGACCCGAACTGCCCCCATGATGGCTTGGTACAGTTTTTTTCGACCCTGGTTTTTTGACGCCATCTGAAAGAGCATGGTCGAATTAATAGGGCCGCACTATTTTGAGAATTTTAAAAAGTCATTTTCGGGGTTTAAATGGCCGCTAAAGTTGCGTACCTCAAAAATTTATCTCGAAAACCACACGGCCGATCTTGCTGAAAATTTTTGTCAATGCCTAATTTGGGATGGGGATCATTTCTCTAATACATTGGGAAGCACGAAAATGGCAGGAACATAGGTATATTGCGTACCATAAACAGTTTTTGAGGGTTTTCTACTACAAGGCGTGTCCGGCGCATCTTGAAAATAGCATAGAAAGATGCACCGGAAGATTCTGCGTCGAATTATGTGCTTTCCAAGATGCGCCCAACTCGCCTCTAGCCGCTGTACCGAGGTTTCGACGTCGAAAACCATCAAAATTGACGTTTTTTGGGAGGATTCCCGGGGTGACGCCAACGAGAGAGCGCGGAAGGCGTAGAGAGTCGAGACAGGCAGACAACAGCCCTGGGGGAGCGAGTCGGGTGCTGCCTGAGAGCCCCCAACTTGACCACCCTAGCCGCCTCTGCCCTCTCCCCCTCTCGCACTATCTCGCATAGCCCAGCCCAGAAATCCCCCCAAAAAACGTCAATTTTGATGGTTTTCGACGTCGAAACCTCGGTACAGCGGCTAGAGGCGAGTTGGGCGCATCTTGGAAAGCACATAATTCGACGCAGAATCTTCCGGTGCATCTTTCTATGCTATTTTCAAGATGCGCCGGACACGCCTTGTAGTAGAAAACCCTCAAAAACTGTTTATGGTACGCAATATACCTATGTTCCTGCCATTTTCGTGCTTCCCAATGTATTAGAGAAATGATCCCCATCCCAAATTAGGCATTGACAAAAATTTTCAGCAAGATCGGCCGTGTGGTTTTCGAGATAAATTTTTGAGGTACGCAACTTTAGCGGCCATTTAAACCCCGAAAATGACTTTTTAAAATTCTCAAAATAGTGCGGCCCTATTAATTCGACCATGCTCTTTCAGATGGCGTCAAAAAACCAGGGTCGAAAAAAACTGTACCAAGCCAGTTCGGGTCTCTCGCGAACGGCCTTTTGACATGTGAAAGACTACTTTGAGAGGATGCTTAATTCCAGCCTTTGTAAATTATGGCAAACCTTAGTTATTTTTGCGTCAGCCTAACAATGAGTTTTTAGTGTAAAGTAAGTTTTGAGTCGCCACCAGACCAGTTTGTCCAGAATCTCGCGTAGACCCTGAATATGTTTTCCAAAACTGCTAAATGCCCATTTCGAAGAAGTTACGCAGCTTTTTAGTTCGAAAAGGGGCTAAAATGACTGTCTTTGAAAGCTAGAAAAATGTCAGAAAAAACCCAGGAAAAACCAATGAGCACATCATCACCAAAAACATTTGCGCTTTTGAAAGACCTATCGCAGGTCAATTTGTCCAGATTTTCTCCAAAAAGTTTTTTTTAACTTGGTGGTTCGCTAGATGAAACAGATCCGATCGTCGAATTAGCAAATTTTTAGCCTTTGTTAAATGGGTACACAATACTCTCGAAAAAATTCCGTCTCCATCTAAATATTAAAAACGCTTTGGTTTGATTAGTTTGGGGAATCTACTTACCAAAGCACGGAAGAGGTCAAAAACTCAGAATCTTAGCCGCAAATTCAAAAACATTAAAAAACAAAAGTTTGCTGGTCCTGTTTTCTGAATTTTTCGACTTTTGGCTGCTTCGCAATGTTCAGGGATCAGGTACGAAAATAGACAACATTTCAAGCATCATCCCCATAATTCTCGGCGTCACCCAAGGCGATTCATCAACAAAATCCCGGGCTGAAAATTGTCGCCCATCTTTGGGCGTCCATCCCCAAGCCGTTTCCAAAACATACCTGCCCCAAAATAGCCGGCTTTTCGGACCAAAATAGGGCCCCCGGGCAGCTAGAGAAAGGCTAACCACATGGTTCTGGCATAGCCCCAGGGCTGGGGATAAACAAGAAGCCCCTCTCTAGCCTTTAGGGCGCTGCTGGTTCCCCATTTTATTGTGCAAGTGCAAATTGTGAAACAGCCTACCGGACGGGCGAGAAAGAGACATTTTTAGTGGAATGTTTTCGTGGCTAGATTAATGAGGACGAGAGAGAGAGAGAGAGAGAGAGAGAGAGAGAGAGAGCAAAGGACAACCAGAATCACAACATCTAACGCTAAGTAAAAGAAGCAATGGGGCTAGAGCAACTCAAAACAAAGATCGTAAGGTTCATTGACGAAGCAATGGCGCACTTCTCCGACCTACAACAATGACGCCATTTAAAAGCTAAAAAAGGTACTGCGCTTCAAAAAAGATTCTAGATTCAAAAAATAAAATAGCTGTGGTTGGAATTTGCCGCTCTTCATTTGCAAAATTCCAAAAACTCACAAACTTTAGAAAAATTTAAAAATAGCAGAAATAAGCAGAAATTCTTGGGGATTTAGCGAAATTGGCTGATTTTCAAAGGATTTTTTGCATTATGTAAGGAAAGCTAGTTGAGGTTTTTCCACCTGTCTTTGCCAGTTTGCACAGGCATCGTTCTGGCAACGTTCAGCCCCAAAAAAAAAACGGCAATTTCAAAAGTTACCCGCCTTTAAAATCGTTTGAAAGCCAAAAAACCCTAAAAACCTGGAAGTTGCTGTTCCCAGGAACCACTCAAAAAGCCCTTAACTGTCCTTTTATTAAGTTTTCTTGCCCATTAGTGCTTTCTCGAGGCTCTCCATCCAATATTCTTTGACAAACGACCTATGGCCTGGAGGGTTGATGGGCCACCACCTATAGAAAATAGAAAAACAGGAGGATCCGGTTCTGCCGGAAAGACCTAAGAGACAGAGAAGCCAAAAGAGCTAAAAGAACCTCCGGCAGGGCCCCTGTTTACGTGTCATAGGGGCCCAAGGGCCCCCAGCACCCGCCCCCCTTGTTATTCCCTACCGACCCGCAAATTTCCACGAGGCGAGCTACACCGAAATTCGACTCTACTGCCAATTTCGACAAGGAGAAACTAGCAACTGCTATTCCGGATTTAATTCACTTGAATTCAAGCTACAAATTTGACTACATTCCGAAAAAATGAGCAAGGACGTTTATATGGAAACTACTCATGATAAGCACCACGACCACCATCATCATGATCACCATTTGCACCACGATATTGAGGAACTTTTAAGCAGCGCAGAACCCAGCCAGTCGAGTCTTGTAAGCTGTTTTTCATAGCTACCGTATGTTTTGGAAATATTCAAAACCTCTTCTGATCTCTAACTCTCTCTCACCCTCTT
Source organism: Mesorhabditis spiculigera (assembly GCA_958295435.1). Taxonomy (NCBI): domain Eukaryota; kingdom Metazoa; phylum Nematoda; class Chromadorea; order Rhabditida; family Rhabditidae; genus Mesorhabditis; species Mesorhabditis spiculigera. The sequence continues at coordinate 16,518 of CATQJA010002099.1, forward strand.
TCTCTATCTTTCTCGCTCTCTCTCTATATCTCTGTCTCTCCTTCCCTCTCTTTCTCACTCACTCTCTCTTTCTCTCTCTCGTCTGTCTCTCTCTCATTCTGTTTCTCTCTCTCTCTCTCTCTCTCTCTCTCCTCTCTCTCTCCTTTCTAGATCAAAAAGCAATGGTCTATTTCAGCGGAACATTGCGATGAAAACACTCATCGCCTTCGCTGCCTTCATCGTCAGCTGTGTGCTTATCGGGGTTCTGGTGGGCTTTTTTGGAATATCAAATAAACAAGGGATATCTCAGAAAATTGCCATGAATCTGCCCTTGACTGACATGGAATAATTCACTTCAAAAATTGCATTAAAATTTACTAAAGCTGTTTTCAGTTCTTCTTCCTCTTCGGCACCGGGGAGCGAGCAGCGCATCAGAAGGCTTTGCAAGACGCCCACAAACCAGTGAGTCTTTGCTTTCTATTGAATACTATTGAATACACCTGTCTGTGTGTGTGCCGCCTTGCACCTACTGTTTCTGTCTGTTTAGAGGATATCTCGATAGGGGAAGAATTTTTAAGTAAAGTCGCGAAGCGGCTTTTCAACCCTGGTTAACGCTCTAAAATAGATTCATAGACTTTTCATGGATATCGCAGCTGCCAGTTTCCTTTAGTATAAACCTCCTTTCAGTAACACCCGCCGGCCAGTACAAACCTGCTCTTCACTTTCCTGCTCCGACGTGATACTCCGTACACTAATTTGAATTCCCACTTTTTCAATGATGGAGCCTTCTCCGTACGGCGTGTAAATAAACATTTCTCGTATTACGCGGTGTTTTTCCGTTTTTCAAGCTTTAGTGACAATCCACCAGACCTTGTCCCTAATTCTGACGTGCTCCTCATCAGTGCTTAGTTAAATACGCATTAATGAAATTTAATGCACGGGGTTTTGGTTTTGCTCTACCACCCATAAATGTGTTGACACCTTCATTCTGGACGTGCTTGTGTACAACTTTATTGAACTCCTCGCTCGGGAGCAATTCGATACTATCATCGCGCCTAGGTCCACAGCTTGGAGGGCCCCCTTGGCCAGGCACGTCTTCTCGGGGCCAGCCGTCGGGATGTACTGGGTGATGTTCAGCATGCCGCAGGTGATAAGCGGGCGCACGCATTTAGTCCACGTATTCACGAAGGTTCGCTGCATCGTCGTCTGCAAGAGAAAATTGCTGGAAGTTAGATTGCCAAGCGCAGAACCCAAAGTAGCACACAGGAGGGCGCCCGAGAGAGCGGGAGAGAGAGAGCGAGGGAGAGGGAGGGTGCGAGAGAAAAGAGAGAGCCACAGATGTTTCCATACCTTAACAACTTTGGTGATCAAGTCGTCCGTCATCGCGGCAACGCCGCACTTGCTGCACTGCTCCTGGCGCTGCAGAATCGTCTTGCCCGCGCTGATCATGGCCGGCATCTTTTGCGTCTGAAAACAGGATTATATTTAGGCTAGGTTTTGCGGTAGGCTTCGGCCCAGGTTTAGGATTTGGTACGTGTCCAGTCTGAAGCCAAGGCTTTTTCGCAGCGGTAGTCCCATCTCTGAAACCGGGCGAATCACCCACCACGCACGTGTTGTACGGCTTCGTCAGCGTGTTTGAGAGCGCGAACCCGATAGTGCCCTTGATGAAGTCGGTGAGGCCGTTGTCTTTGCACTAATGGATATGTTATACTGAAGATTAGCATTCAGGAGCAACATATTGACTGAGATCTTCTAAAAGCCTACATCGCTCAAGCATTGGATGAAGGTGAACAGGTAGTTGGCTAGGCTGGCTTTGGTCGTGATGAGCGTGTTTTGATAGGAGGAGCCCTTGGCGCTCATATCTGAAGCCAGAAGAGTGATTTTCTGGCTCTTGCTCTTGCTATCTCTCTCTCTCTTTCTGCCTGTCTCTCTCCCCTCACTCTCTCTCTCGCTCTCTCTCTGTCTGTCTTTCTTAACTTTTATCTCTCACTAGCTATCTCGCACGTTCTCTCTCTCTTAATCTTTATCTCTCACTAGCTATCTCGCACGTTCTCTCTCTCTCTCTCACTCTTTCTCTTTAGCAGACTCTCTTTCAAGAACCTACTGTCAATAAGCTCAGAAAGCGCGCAATTCTGGGCCGCCCAGGTGGCCGTGTCGTTGCCAACCTGGAAAATCGGCATATTAGGCAATTTGAAAAATTACATATAGAAAAGTGACCTTCACTCACATCGCAAATCAACTTGTCGGTGACGGTGAAGAATTTTGGCGTGGTGACCTTATTGAGCAGCTTCTGGACGAACGCCTTCACCTGGCCGCTCAGCTGGACCGTCGCACACGTCGAGGCCAAAAGGATGGCAAGGAAGAAAATTGAGCGCATTTCCCAACTGATGAGATCCCCTGAAATAGTGATGAATTTATCGCCTTCAATGAGCATGTTTTCCCATCTGAAAGATAGAGAGGGAGAGCGAAGGAGAGAGCAAGATTGAGAGAGAGAGAGAGATAGAGAAAGAGAGAGATTGTGAGAGAGAGAGGGAGAGAGAGAGCGCGAGAGACCTATCTTTTCTGATTAACTTATCAACAGACCAAAGAAGCTTAGTAATGGAAGATTGAAACGCAATTGAAAATATGGAAAAATGGGAAGAAATTGAAAAGCCGCAAAGCGGTTTTGCAACCATCTCGCGATATTGGCACTATTTTTCTAAAAATGGCGAAGAAATTGTTAAATGGATGAGCGCAGAAATTTTCACAAGGTATCGTTTTCCAAAAACTCGAAAATCATCGCATCCAGCCACGGTTTTTTGGTCGTTAAACTGTCGGTCCCTTATTTATACCGTTTTGGCCAGACAGAAAAACTACAGCATTTTTTGGTCAGCGCGCTCCGCCCTAAAGAGCACCCCCCGGGTTTAATCCCAATTATCGGCGGATGATCACGGGTCGGGGGTTCAGCCGGAGATCTGGTACGGTATCGAGAGCGGGTTTGCGCCGAATAGAGGGCCAAAAAACGGCGCCCTACAAATGAACCCCCGCATTTGATGATTTGAGCGCAACGAAAAATCTGGAATTGGGAGAGAATTTCGGTGGCGATGTTAAAAATTGTTGCAAAAAGCTATGCATAAAAATGTGACAATGCACGACCAATAATAAAATAATAAACCCTTAAAGGGCTGCCGACGGCATGTGTCGATCCCCCCTCATCGACAAATTGGCAAGTAGCCAGCAGGGGAGAGAGCGCGCCCAGGGGAGAGGCGCAGAGACATTTTCTTTTCCGCGCGTAACCGTTTCACTATGCCGTCGGCATCCCTTTAATAATAACAATATATCAGAAAACATAGTGCGAGAGCGAGAGAAATGAAAAAGTTATAGCCAAAACATTCCGGTTGGGGCGCGGGGGTAAAGCAAACCGTAACCGCGAAGCGGTTTTTCAACCCTGGTCAAGCATCAATTCGAGATTCTTATCTGTTGCGTTGCTGCCTTTCCCTTCGCTCCCCGTTCCCCTCGCCTATCCAGTGCCCTAGCACCGTAACGGGGCGCGTCGCGTATGCGGTGCGGCCCCTCTCCCCACGGGCCCTATGATTGTCATTTATTCCCTAGTTCTAATCCCCGTTTAATTCGACTTCTCATTCCTTCTTGCCGCCATGATGCTCGTCTAATAAACAGTGTTGGAACTGCTTGGTCCCGCTGCGCATCAACACCTCTTCGGACACAACAATATCGAGTGAGGGTTTTTATATGTTCAGAAATTCCACGAACATTTATATCATCTTATTTTTAAAATCAGAGCCTGCCCGATTCAGTCTCTGGATTTATCTAGGGACTAGCTCCAAAATTTTGTGCTTCTCTATCACAAAACGATACAGCGGTTTGCTGACAAATCGCCAATGCCAAGTCTATTAAAAAAATGGCAAATTATTAAAAGGGCGGAAAAGGAGCTATTGCAAGACCAGCACCAGTAATTACAGCAATCCCCCAAACTTTGTGGTGCTTGCGAACTTTGCGGCGTGACTTTTGTGGTGCAAGTTTAATTAGTCTGGTTTAAGATGATTATTTGCACTAGGAGCTTTGGACCATGGCTTAAGTCCGGAACCGAAAATCAGCGTTGGACGCGCGGCAGATCGTGACACCCTTGCATTTTACTACTTTCTTTCAGAGATGAAAACAAAGAAAAGTGGTTGCAATCATTGGGTGTCAAGAGACTCGAGTAATAATATGCACTTTTATTATTCGGAACGTAATTTACAGCGGCTGCGCCTAGTCGGACTTCGATGGGCACTTTGGCATCAGCAACGAGGCCCCGTTGGCCGGAAGAAAGTTGGTGATGTTCAGCACTCCGTCGGCGATCAGCGGCTTGACACAGCTTGTCCGGGTGCACGCGCAGCTACGTTGGATCGTTAGCTGAAAAGTTGCTGCCATTCGATTGTCCATTGCATGGTCAGAAAGTCAGGGTCTTGCCATGGAAAAATTTTGAGCGAACGTTCTCATAAATCTTACTTTCACGATGTCCTTGATAAGCTTCGGGGTGACGCAAGCGATCCCGCATTTGCTCACGAGGTCCGCGCACGCGGGCACAGACTTCCCGGCGGCTTGGTACTTGGGCACCTCGGCAGTCTAAAGGATATACAGGGTATCCCGATAAAAAACAATGAAGCAATAAAAAAACGTGCCACTCTAACTCGACGCAGAAGTATCGGATCGGAAGGATAGTTACACCATCCTAAAGTTTGCGTCGATCTTCAGAGCCATGTTTTGATTTAAATTAGCTCTTTTGGCAGCCAATTGCAAGAATTTACTGTTTTTCAGGATTGCATACCGGCCCTTTTTGCCTCAATTTCTCCAAGCAAAATGACCGGAGCTTACCGTTAATGGAAAGCAGACGACGTTCTTTAATGTTTTAAATGCGTTATAAAATGGTGTAGTTAAACAAAAACATGGTTTTCAAGATTTTTGCAAACTCTTCGTTTTAAGGGCTTTCGAATGCCGTAACTAGCGTTCCGATGCGACCCTTCTCCGCCGAGTTACAGGGTGTGTTTTTATTAGAACACCCTGTAGTTGTACGCGTGAGAGGAGAGCATTATATCAAAAGAACGTAGCTCACTCACCACGCAAGTGTTATACGGTTTGGTCATGTATTTTTCCATAGAGAAGAGGACCGTTCCTTCCAGATAATCCGTCCATGACGTTTCGCCGCACTAAAAAGTGTTGGTCGCCTTCAACAACACTGACGTTCGAAGCGCAGCTGATGAAGGTCATCAAATAGTTGGCCATGCTCATTTTCGTTGCGATCACCGTCGATTCATAATTGCCGGAGTTGGCCATTAGGTCTGGAAAAGGGCGGTAATCAAAGTTGAATGACAATTTAGTTGTGAACAAAGGCTGAAAAAACCGCTTCGCGGCTTTTATAGCTGGCCTCGTCTAAGACCCATGTTTCATGCCAACCATACACAGGCACTATTTTTATATGCAGGTAGATACCTACTTTTCGTCATAGTCGCCATCGGAACTCCCTGGCCAGCCCATGTAGCGGTGTCGTTGGCGATCTCAAGGTTTCGCAACTTTCAAATACCAAAAGTTACGCGTACCTGGCACACGATACTGTCGCTGATGGTGAAAAACTTGGGAAGCGTCAACTTCGCCAGAACCTTTTGCGCGAAGGCCTTGATGTTGCCGGTGACCGCGCTGCAGGCATCGCCGGATGATTGGCGAATAAGGAGAAGGCAAAGCAAGGTGGACAAGGCGAAGGCGCGCATCGTTGACCCTGGATTGTGAGGTGTTATGCAGGATATTGATGAAATTCACGATCAAAACAAAAGGAATTATTAACGGAGGTCCATATTTAGGCAGAAAGATTATGTCATGCAGAGAGACACAGGCCCCTGCGAAAACGTTGTAAGTGATAAATCTCAGGATCTTGTAAGCGGTAGCGACTTAATGCAACAGGCGAAAAGCCTTGACAAAATAAAGCCTGGTATTGAAGCAAAGCCCAGTCGACGGCAAGGCCAGAAGCACGTCGAGAGAACGAAGTTTTTTTCGACGACCAAGGCGCGACCAAAGTTTCAAAATTTGTGTCCTTCCTTTTGTCAAGGCGCAGCATTTTATACCCGAAAACTTGGTCGGCACGTCGTCAGTAGTCCAAGCTTACGTTTTTTGGCTTTTCCTCGAGGTGACCAGTTTTTGTCCACCCCAGAACCATCATAACAGTTATCGGGGTGCTAATTGGGTGTTGCGCTCCCCTGCCCCGCGCACGAAGACCAACGGGACAACCCGAAGTAATCACATTTTGGTTCGAAAACCTCGCGAACATCGACCGCCGATGAAAAGCTTATCGTCCAACGAAACGGATCGGTTTTTGTCTGGGCTACATCGGCGCCAAGGTTTGTTGCTCGCGGGATACGAAGAGGCGGATGCAGAGAGGGCAGATGCCGGAGAATAAAGAATATGGGAAAAACAAGAGGTGTTAAAGTTTACGTTTTATGGCAGGTCGGCAGCGATGGATTAATCTGACTTGATGAAACTGCAATGCAAATAACTTTGGAACTGGCGCCGCGTTTGCCTGAACCCCCTCGCGCTCTCCCTCTCGCCTAGGGCGGGCCCTGTGACCGTAACGGCAAGGGATGTACTGGCGCCCGGTGGCCTATCGTTTTTTGACGCGCTTTACCGGTACCAATTCAATTAATTTGGCCTTCTTTTATACAAATAATGTGCCTTACACACCGTTCTTAGACAAAAAAATACGACATGACTTCATGTCGATCACATGTTTAGTTTTAAAGGGTGGCCAAAGTCCTTTTTAAGCAGCTTTGTTCTGTTTCCTTTTGTTTCGTATTCTAAGCATTTTTGAGTTGCTGCAACCTTTATTAAGTCACACGATTTCACCAATGACATGCATCCATTTTTTGGTTTTGCCCAGCGAATGTGTAATATGGCCGTCTTGAAATGTTCTGATTTTCATTGTTCTCTATTTTCATGTTTCACCCCTATCTTTTATCCATTTATGTTTTCTTATGTTTTATTTACATTTTTTTCTGTTGATTTCGGCCGAATATGCATGCATTTTTAGTTATTTTCCTAGTAATTATGTGAATAGATTTATGCGCTCTCCGATGGGCACGTTGCGAGCAATAACGCGGCGCCTTTAGCCCGAAGGTAGGGCGTGATGTTGAGGACCCCGGCCGTGATCAGGGCTTGACGCAGCTTGTCCATGTGCAGGAGCAGCTGCGCTTCATCGTTAACTAAAACACGGCGCTTCTACACCAGCCCGAGACTCTAATCATGCTCCGGTTTTCCCACCTTGACAATCTTTTTGATCAGCTTCGTGGTAATGCAAGCGGCACCGCATTTGCTGACCTTGTCGCAACGCTCGGGCAACCCGACAGCGTTCTTGATGTAGGTCGTTACCTTTGACGTCTAGAAAGGAGTTTTCTCAATTTGGTTCATGTAGTCGGCGTACCACGCATTTTTTGTACGGCTTTTTCATGAATTTCTGCATGGAGAAGAGGACGGTGCCCTGCATAAAAGCCGTCCACGACTTTTCGCCGCACTGAAATGAGCTATTGGTCGTATATGAAGTTTTTATGATGATTTTTGTGCCTTCTTGCGTCCGGAAGATTGCGGATTTGGACGAATGGGCTTTCAGTTGGCTACATAAAATTGATGGAAACGACTCGTGTAGTCGAATTATGATCCTAACTTGATTTTGCGATTGATTTGCGCAAGGCATCGGTTAGTCTCAAAGCAAGGGAATGTTGTATGCAGTTTGAGGTAATAAGTGACGCGACTCGTAAAACGAGATCGTTGAAATCGTGATCGATTGCTAAGTATTCGAAATAGTATAATCGAGTGTCAGTATTGTCTTGCTTTGCCCCGCTTGATTGGGTTCATTAACCAGAAAATAGATCCAATCATTGGATTTGTCATTTGCGAAAACGCCTCAATCGATTAGTGGGCCATTGCATTAAAATGGTCATGATAATCGGTATGCTTTTTATTTATTAATTTTTCCGTTTTTATGTTGTATTTAATCTTGCTTATGCGCTCTTTGACGGGCACTTGGCCCTCAGCAGCGAGGCGCCCTTGGCTGGGAGATAATCGGTGATGTTGAGGACTCCAGCCGCGATCAGCGGTTTCACGCAGCTGGTCCAGGTGCACGAGCAGCTGCGTTTCATGGTCAGCTGAAAATCCAGAGCAATTATAGTAGATCGAACATTGGGGGTAGCCGAAATATGAAAGTTTAAAAGCCTTGTAGCTACCACTTACCTTCACAATCTTCTTGATGAGGTTAGCGGTAATGCAGGCAGCTCCACACTTGCTGACTTTATCGGAGCACTCAGCAAGGCTCACACCATTTTTCACGTACGTCGGTACCTGGCTGGTCTGAAAGAGCATATCGTCCTGAACCTCAAACCCTCCCTCACCACGCATTTCTTGTACGGCTTTTTCATGAACTTTTGCATTGCGAAGAGGACCGTTCCTTTGAGGTAAGCCGTCCACGAGCTTTCCTTACACTGGAATGCTATGATATTTCTAGAGTTTCTAGATCTTTTAATAGGCGGTGCAAGTCATCATTAACAAACCCACATCGGATGCGCAGCTGATGAAGTCCATTAAGTAGCCGGCCATGTCCATTTTGGTGGTGATAACCGTGGTCTCGTAGCTACCAGAGTTGGCGATCAGATCTGAAGGCGCCTTTTTCCATGGTTTTACGATTTCCTACATGCATTTTTGGATGCTGAAACGTACTTTTCACCGTAGTCGCCATCGGCAGCCCTTGCCCGGACCAGGTTGCTGTGTCGTTGGCAATCTTAAAGCTAAATTTTCGAGCATTTTGGGCTGCAATTGGCGTTTTCGCCCCTGTCTTTGCGTCTTTGCCCCACCTGGCACACAATAGCATCAGTGATTGAGAAGAAATTAGGTGACGTCAATTTGCTCAACAGCTTTGAGGTGAAGGTGGCAATGTTTCCGGTGACCGCGCTGCAAGCGTCACCTTCCGCTTCTCGAGCGAGGAGCAAGCAAACCAGAGTGACCAAGGAGAAGGCGCGCATTGCTTCTGGATTTGGAAAATCTATTAGGTTAGAAGTATGGAGAAAGGGAACTGGAATCAAGGACCAAAATTCTCGTGGCCATCTAAATACAGGGAAGGCTCGAGCGTATGGATTGATTACGACGCTGTTTTAGCCCATCTAAAAGACAGGCCGTTTCGATGGTGCTCAATCTACAGTTTGCAAAAGTAAAACGACCACTTTATGCTAAAGGGAGCTACAGACAGCAAGGTAAGGAGTTTGAGCCAACGAGAAAGGAAGCCAGAGCGCCTCCGCTCGAGAGCATTGGCGTCGGGATGTCTTTACCCGAAATTTTTTTGTAGATCAGGCCCATTTAGAATTGGCAAGACTAATTCTAAGAAGTCGTCATGGTCCGTTTGAGGCATAAAATAGCGCAAATGAATGCTTGACTAAGCGCGTTGCTGTAATAGCTCTGAAGGGTTGCGACCAAAATGTGCCAGGTTCTGCCCACGTTAGCCCGTGTTTTTATACACCCGAAGAACCTCTTCCGTTCCACGCAAATAGTTCACGTTCATTCCCTCTTGGCTCTCTTGCAAATGACCAGCATTTTTCCCGTTTTCTCATACCTCTCTACCCGATGGCCTTAATTGGGCGGGCACCACCATTGCAATGATCAGCACCCACAAAACCATTGGCACAACATCGTCCAATCTAATTTTGGGGGCGAAATTGGCTCGATTTGGGCGATGAGCCGGGGCCGCCTACGTTTCGACGGTGGCGCCGCCCAATTTTTGTTGGTCCTCGGTTGGACGACGGACTTTGATGCCCACGTGAGCAGCGGAACATGGTTTTCGAACGCTTTGTACAAATGGGGGTTCAACGAAATGCTGTGGGCAGGGAAAACGCGAAGTGCCCGTCGATGATATTTTTGCAAAGGAAGATAAGTACGATTTGGCTTTTCCGCTTCATTGAAATGTGGCGCTTCCGACGAGTTACCGCTTGGCTTGTGTAAAATTACGGCTGGCATCTTTTAGTCGGTACTCCAGATTTGGTTTCATCAACGGGTTTAGCCAACCCTGAAGAGACTAATTTTCAAATATTTCAACATCGAAAAGATCAGGACGCTACATGCAATATGTAGCACAAACCTAGGGATTAACCGCAAAGCAGCCTTGCTCTCTCGCACCTCGGCGCGTTCTCTCCGCCATTTTTTGCGTAACATAATTGGGTGCATGTTTACTAATGGCATATCATGCCCACTCCTTTAAATGTTTTACAATCGTTCGTAGACATATCTACGTACTGGAGGCTGTGGACCCTATGCATGAAAATTTGGTGTGATCATGCGGCCCGGAGCCCTCTCGGATTGGAAAAACGTTTTCTTGTACACCGAGTAGACAGTAGACCCAAACAAGCCTGTAATTCCGCATGAAAGACGGATGTTTATCGTTTTGCCTGGGCTTGCCTTCTTTGATAGCTCTGAACGGTTTTTCCAGTATGATCAGTTTCCTATCCTGTCGTTCAACCCGCCAAAGTGATCAACACCACAAATTCGCATCTAACATGTGCGTTCTAGCGCGGAAAGGCTGGACGGCGCTTTTTTAAAAGGCCGATCCTCACCGGCTGTGGCTGGAACAGGACTTTGAATCTCGGTGCGGTAGAAAGTCGCACAATCGGGAATTCTCTGTATAAGCTCTGCACAACTGATCTCAAGCTTGTAAGATAGTTTTGAAAGATGCGCTGTAACCCTCAAACCAGATGCATTTTTTTATCGATTCTTCTAAGGTCGAAGTATCTATTTACCCGAGGGCCCGGCCTGCTTGCATTTGTTGTCGCTCTTGACATACTTGCTGATGAGGAGGACACCCTAAATAATTGAAAAATAATGTTTTTTGGAGGTGACTTGCCGAACTCGGTCTCATAAGTGGCACGATACATTCTTGCCAGGATTGCTTGAACGTCAGCGACATGACCTTCTGAAAAACTTTTCATGGGCCTCTCTCTCTATCACTCTCACCTTGACCACCTTGACGATAAGCGGATTGGTGGTCATGGCGGTGCCGGTTTCACAGGCCGTTTCGGTCCGCTCAGCAAGTGACTTGCCGTTTTGGATCATCTGCTTTATCTTGGTCAGGATCTAGAAGCCAATTGGAATGTATCCTCGATTAACTACCTACCGCCTTATTGTAAGGTGCCTTCAGAATGGCGCTCATCCCGGCTATGACGGTACGTTTCAGGAAGGACGCGTAGTCGCCGTCCTTCTGGAAGAGGCTCGGGTGAAGGGAGACAAAGAGAGAGCGAGAGAGAGAGAGAGAGAGAGAGAGAGAGAGATAGCGCGAGAGATATGGAGAAAGGGAGCAGGGAGAAACCTACAAGGTTTGACAAGCAATTCTGAACGTGGGTGAGCGTGCCGAGCAGATCGGCACGGGTGGCGATGAGTTTGTTCTTGTAATCGCCGCTTTTGCTCGCCAGCACTAAAAATTGGGCTTTTACCAGCTTTGAGCATGAGATAATCAATCAGAATAATGACGTAGAGAAAAAAATACACATGCATTCTGAAAATTTCAAACCTGCCGCGCATTGCGCAAAAGTCTTTCCTTCCGGCACGCATGTACCCAAGTCGTTGTTAATCTGAAAAAGGGTGAGGAAAAAAGGCCCCAATCTTAGAGGGCTGTTTACCGACGTATTAATCAAAAACTTAAATTTCCGAACGTACCATGCACACCACCTCTTCGGTCGGCTTGAAAACGGCCGTCAAGTTGGGGATGAGGTAGTTGAGAAAGGCCTGAAAACCGTTGTAAGTTTTAGTGTCTGCCACCCTGAACTGGGGTTACTACTGAATTTAGCGATTAGAATTATATACCTTGCACTTCGGGCCCAAACTTGCACCCTCGTCACATGCTCCAGAATAGGCAATCGCAAAGGAGCATGAGATCAGGACCAAGTACCGCAGCATCTGAAAACAAAGTTTTATGGGGGTTTTTACCACAGAAACTCTAACGCTAATTGTAAGCCATATCCTACTATATATAAAAAAATAGTGTCGTGTGTGTGTGTGTGTGTGTATATTTGCATGCACTTCGTTTGGATGTTCCACCTACAGCCTCAGGGAAGCATTTTTTCGCTAGGGAAGAAACGTCACTAGGTAAAGAAGGGGCCGGAATCGACTGCACGCACATAAATTCTTCGAAAAATTGCTATTTTCGCTATTAAAATTAGGTTTTTTGTAAAAATCTTGGCTTCCCTCTTTGTTAGGAAGAAATTAGCATACGCCGGAAGTGGAGGTGGTTTATAAAAAAGAAGGGAGGGCGTGGTTTTCATTTTTTCGGTTCCCGGATTTCGGCAAGAATTATGCAAAGTCAATACTTCTGATAGTTCCTAGACGGGGCCAGGGTTGAAAAGCCGCGAAGCGGTTTTTCAACCCTGGTAGAAACAGAAAAAATAAAATATACGCGATGTAATATATGCTAATTCGTAAATTGTTTGATCAGGCATCGATCCGAGCTGAGCAAGACCTGAGATATCTTTTAGCACAGGTTAATCGTTCAAAATCATTGTTACTACACTTGTAAAATAACAAAAATTCATTCCAATTCGAAAAGTACTGTAATTGCAATTTTTCGATTCGAGGCCAAAACCCAAAATACGGTCCCCGACCTCATCCATTTTATAGCGAACCACTTTATTTTTTTTTATTCCCGCCCTGATCTCCGAAAAAGTTTCTTGCGCTCTACCAAAATCCGCTCCGTCCATTTGCTCATTAGCCAGCAGAGGAGGGGACGACCGAGCTGACCACTGCCCGCTGAGTTGACCCATTAAAAACGGCTTACCACGCTTAAAAAACGCTTGAAAATAAGCCGAAACTCGAGCGGGTAAGCTGCAAAAAAGCCCGAAAAATAGCTGACCAAAGCTTTGTTTGGGTGGACAGGGGTCGAACATCGGCTAGAGTGTTGGTTTTTGGCCGCAAAATTTTGATGATGTGGTTCGTATTGTACACAACAGTAGGATTAAAGCAGAGCTGTGAGGAAGTCAAGGTTGATGTTAGGAAGGGAAGGCCTAGGCTTGGATTGCGCTTGGGCTTAAGCTTGGGCTTAGGCATCTGATAGATTTCTGATGATAAAGCAATCATACAGCAAAATGGATTTTTGAAAATTTTGCAAATGGTACCTGACCTAGTCGTGCGTCAGAAACAAACCTATGATACCTTACGCTACGCTACGACGCTTACGACGCAGCGCGCAAGGCATTCTTGCAGGACGCTGCCGCGAAGCGACATACGACGCGGCGCGGCACGCAACGCATCGATCACCGGAGTTGCGGCTGGATTTCCAGTGTTTTCGAAAATTCGAACGAGAGGGAAGGACGGAAAGAGTGGTACGCGACGCACCGCAACGCGTTCATCTTTTCTATCTTTTCATCTTCTTGCATGTTTCTTAAAAACTTTATAGAAGAGCAAGCAAATGCAACGATTCATTGACAAACAGACACAAAAAAGTTTCCTGAGGTGGCTATTCTCAATCTAACATTCTTTATAATATGACTTTTTACTGCCGAGCCACTTCAAAACAGTAAAGATTAGTAGATTTAGAGCTTTTTTTTATTTTTAAGATTTAGAAACGCTTGAAAATTTTGTAAAATTTAACTTTCGTTTGAATTTGCGAATAATTTATCTATCTTGAGAACTATCAAAAACACTAGAAAGTACACTGCTTCTTTTTGGACGCATCTTTTCATCATTTTGTTCGGGTTGTACCGTGCTGCGAGGCGTTCCGCGAAATCAGGTATTTACACTCAATTGTCATTCATTTTGTGGCTGATTTCCACTCTCAACCTCCGATTTTCGAAAGTGCCACCTTGCCCCTAGCGATCTTTTTCGGTTGCTCTGCCCAAACAACGCCAACGCACACCCTTGGGCCCTTGGAATTTAGAATCGGCAATTATCCGCAGCAAACAAGTATAACTTTTTCGACTGTCAGAACTCGGGTTGAAACTCCGTTCCCAGCCCCTCAATGTATTCCAGCAACAGACTCTGAGCACATTCCAGCGATGATAACGAATTTCTGCTTTTATGTTGCCTACGGTATACCTTCGCTGATCCTCATGATCCTGGTGGTCATCACCATCGTCCGAACTCACACCCTCATCCAGGGATCATTTTATAAGATCTATATATTTGTACTGATTGTGGTAAGTTGCTTCATCGCAACGAATCCAACCCAAAAAAACGAGTGGTTTTATATAACATCTAGTTTTTTAGAAAATCCGAAAAAGTCTCGGTCAACCTACTTTCGGGCCACCCTGTAATCAAAATGATTGATCTGATCCAACAAGGAGGGCCCGAATAAACCCGAGCTCAGAATTGATTGAAAATCCATGCGTCTAGGCGAAACCTGACTTCATAAAATACACCATTCGAATCAGAAAAAAAATTGCTATCAGATAGGCCGCTTCAAATAAATTCGAACTCCAAAACAAAGAAAACAAAGGCATCATTGAAAACATTTCTCGGGGGTAAAAATGGACACTAAAAGATAAGTATCTCGAGTTTTAAAGGTCATTGGCAAATTTGGGCAATGAGGTGATGATCAGCATGGTCGTTTCAGTCCGTGTGCCAATTCTCAGCCAATTCTGGGTCCGGGTTTATTCGGGCTCCCCCAGGAAGAATACAGGTTACCTTACTCTGATTCCAGTACCTCACCAGCTACATCAACACGTACTTTATTTCCAAATTCCGCGAATTTGCCTTTTGGTGGACGTCTACGTGGGGATCGAAAAACCATTCCCCACCCATGCGCGTGCTGCTCACGTGGTACTTTGGCCAGTTGCATGCGCAGGATATGGGGCTAATCCTCTTGTATGTCAATCGCTTCACCATCGTCTGGGCCCCATGGTGGCATGATCGGGTACGGTTTCCCAAATCAAAAAAATTCCAATAATATCGACGTCGTGACTTCATTTTAGAGTACCCAAAAACCCGGAACTTCAGATATTTTTGGGTTGATATTTGTATCAAAAACTATCCATAAATTCACCAATTCTAAATTGACCGCTGGTTTCTAGACTTTCAGCTATTACAACTAAAACTGGTTTCCCTTCAAATTGATCGTTATAGAACGCACAAATTGGCACGCGTTTAGCGCTATTTTTTTTGCAAAAATTGCATAGATTATGAAAATCTTCGGTCTACATGAGAAGAGTTAAAATAAAGACGGTTTTTTTCAGATCTGGGAAACGCGTAATATCGTCATAGCTCTCATCATAATCATGATTCTCAGTATCCTATCCGCCAGCGAGTGCCTATTCCTCCCAAATCTCTTTATCCACGGCGCCGACAGGTATGCGGGCATCGACTATGCTGCTTATCAGGTAAAAGTGACTTTAATGACGTAAATTACGGAAATCTCTCTCGAATCTCGAATTTTCAGAATCTCGAATTTTCAAAATCTCGAATTTTCAAAATCTCGAATTTTTAGAATCTCGAAATTTCATGGTTTAAATCAGCAATATAGGTTCCCGAAAATTGCACGTCTATGCACTAAATCCAGCATCGGCATATTTCGAGATTCTAAAATTCGAGATTCTGAAAATTCGAGATTCTGAAAATTCGAGATTTTGAAAGTTCGAGACTCTCAAAATTCGAGATTTTGAATCCAAGATTCTCAAAATTCGAAATCCTGAAAATTCGAGATTCTGAAAATTCGAGATTTTGAAAATTCGAGATTCTGATTTTCGAGATTCTGATAGCAATTCGTAAATTACCTCAATTTGGTTGTTTGAAGAACATGCGCTTTGTGCCCAAGTTTACTGAGGCTGGTACTTTTGTTTACCCGGTCATCTCGGTGATAATTTGCATCGCGACCGTTGCAAAAATTATTGCCCTACGCGTCAAGATGCAAAGGTGAGTCTAAGCCTAACCCTAACCCTAAACCTTCCTTGAGAACCGAGAACGCACACCTCGAGGTAAACCTGATGTTAATCTGCTTGATCACCATGATGCAACAGCTGTTTGTCACGGCCTTTTTGGTAAGATTTTGCCGGAACGGTTGAATCGAGCTTTAAAACTCCAGTCCGCTCTTGTTTGAATGGTCTAAGATCTTAGACAAATTTTGTTTTATAATGCCGGGTTACGGTAGGTGCTCAAAGGCGGGCAAAACCGAACCCGGGACGCTCGCCCGGGGTAAGCGCTTTAGACCACTCGGACCTGGGAGAGAGGTGAGAGGGGCAGGGCGAAGGGTTATGAAGGGCAGGAGGTCGCGAACGCCGGACAGCCGAATGCTTGCCGCCGACCCGGGTTTCTTTAACGAGCGTGAAATGTACCTTTAAAGCCCGACGGCATAAGACAATGCGCCTGCCCACGGCCGCCAGGCCCCCAAATTCCCGCCGCAGACCAGGGTTCCAGAACGAGAGCGGAACGTACCTTTAAAGAATTCAAAGCGGTACCATAAAGTTATCAACCGGGCACATCGCCTTCTCAAGCCTCTGTTTTAGCAAGTCTGGCCCTATCTCGGCCTCCCGTCTGCCAATGTGTCCCTCTGGGTAAGGGATTTTTCCGAACCAGCGGGTCATTTTACGAAAAAAGATAGACTTCAAAGTCTTACCTTTTAACCTAAGTTCAAAACCTTTTAGAAAGTTTGACAAAGTCAACCATTAAAAAGTACCTTTTAGAACCTTTTAGGCCTTTTAGAACGCAGGAAAGATAAGATTTAGAGGACAAATTTTGCTAAAAAGCGACGATTTCGATTAGGCTAAGTGAGCAGAAAATTTTCGGAATGCCCCTGTAAACGGGGTTTATGTAATCGCAGCGCGAAAGAAATTTGAAAAATATTTAATAGCTTTTTTAGAGTTCGAAACTATTAACTTGAAAAATCTAGCTAAACTTCATCAGCGACGTGTCGATGCTCGGTGTGGGGTGGATTGCGCTAATTATAAACAAAACGCTACGAGGTCATCTGCTAAAAATGTTCGGTTTTGGCCGCTTTTTGCCTGGGCATCGTGTGGCTGTCAGGCCGCTGGTCCAGATCGCCAGGGGACCAGATTCAGGCTTCTTGGTGTCGAGGATCAGTCAACGATAAATTGTACGATAATGAAAATGAAAATCCTAGATTTACACTTTTTCCAAAGGCATTACAGAAAGAGTTTACACTTGAAAAACGCTTGTCGAGCCTAAGCTGCGCAAAAGCCCGAAAAATAGCTGACCAAAGCTTTGTTTCGGTGAACAGCGGTCGAACATCGGCTAGCGTGTTGGTTTTTTGGCCGGAAAATAATGATGATGCGATTCGTATTGTACACAAATGTAGGATGAAAGCCGAGCTGTGGGCAAGTCGAGGTTGATGTTAGGCCTGGGGTTGGCTTTCGCTTGGGCTTGAGCTTCGGCCTAGGCTGCCGTTTGAGCTCGACTTATGCTGAGGCTGACAAGTTTCTGATCATCAATTAATCCTGCAGCAAAACGCATTTTTGAAAATTTTGCAAAAATTAACTTTATGATACCTTACGCTATTGGTTTTCATCTTTTCTAAAATCCATATCGACCTCGATTCGAAAAACCTTCTAGGGTTTCATGCAATAACAGGAGTGAAAATCACCAGGTTGTCACTCCATTCGTACACGCTATAAAATCCGGCATATAGAACCGCAGCAATTGCAGCGCGACGCACCACGCAACGCATTCGCAGTGCTGAAGTTCTAAAATTAGGCCCAATTCGAAACCGCGCAAATTACAGGACGGAGAAAGAGGCACGCGACGCGTCGTGCCGCAAAAGAATTTCCCCTTTTTTCTGTTTTTTTTACAAGTTACCCACACCTCAATCTCTATTTTTCCTTATCCGAAATCGGGCCGGAAACCGCAAATTTTGGAAGAAAATTTCCATCACAGACCGTACTATGTAGGCGCCTTTTAAGGGCCGCGCCGTGTGGAAAATGATATCTTTCTTGGTGGTCCTAGCCCGTAATTAGCCCGCCTCCTCGCGATAATAATTCACATTTATTAGGCCGTAGTTGTAAATGGCACGGATATGCCCCCTGGCATTTAGGTGAGCTAGGCATTATCTGTGTATTCGAACTATGATTTTTCCGCGGTCTGACTCGAGAGGGGCGGCATGTTTGTAAATTTGTACTTCGGAGATTCCGAGCTGCACAATTCTTGCCACCGATGATCGGGCATTTCTTGTTCTATGTTTCGTACGGTATCCCGTCTACGATACTGCTTATTCTTGTCATAATATGCATCATCAGGACAAGCACGTTGCTGCAGGGATCCTTTTATAAAATCTATTTGTTTGTCTTGATTGTGGTGGGTGGATTAAGCCCTATTACTTGATGAGTTACCTTCAAAATTAACCGGATGGTGATTTTTCGGTTCCGAAGGTACAGGACTTTTACCTTAAGCGAAATACATAGTTTCGGTTCGGAAGCTTTTTTAACTGGTACTTTCTAGCCCGACATAGCGTAGCGTGTCGAAATGCAACGTAGCGTGTAGCAATGCGTAGCTTCACGCAGCTTCTTTAACGCAACGCCAAGTAACTTGGCAGACTGTAGCCTAATGCAGCGTCCCGTCTCTTCAACGTGAATTAATGCACCGTAACGTAACCTGATCGCAACGCAAAGCAGCCTAGCGGTATGGCCTCTCGCCTGGGTAGGATAAGATAACGTAGCGTAACGTAAGGTATCTTGCCGCGTTATGATAACAAAAAGCAGCTGAAGTGGTAACGCAGGGTACCCTAATGTTGCGTGACGTAAACGAAGGCAACGTGTAAAAAACGCAAAGGTAGCACAAAAAAAAGGGTAAAGTAGCATGCATTAGCTGCGCTCATATTTCCATAGCGTAGTTTTACCGCAACGTGTCGATAGCGTTCCAGTACCCTCGTAAGCTCACCTCAACACCTACTTGACGACGTAAAATTTCGGGAGTTCGATTTTCGGGGACTTTCATCCTGAATCGAGAAGCCGTTTTACTGATACGTAGCGCTGTTCATTTGGTAGCTCGGTGGATGGCCACCAGCACAATCTGGCTCCATTCTTTGTGTACCTCAACCGCTTCATACGATCGTTTTTTCAAGTCGTGGTGGCATGATAGGGTAAGATTCGATAATTTGGCAGGAAGCCTCCAAAAGAATTTCAGCCCCTCTCTAGAAAAAGTCTTGCAAACCCTCTTCCAACATTTTTTTGAGGCTGTTAGACGTTTAAAGCGTCAGTCTGAAATTTACATTTTCCTTAGTTATGCGATTTATAAGCCACGTTACTTCTAATTTTGTAAAACGGAGCAACGTTTGCTGTAATTTTTTGCAGATCTGGGGAAACCCGTACATCCTAATCGCGTTCGGCATTATCTTTCCCTCAGCATCCCCAATACTTTCTGCGTAAAGCACTTTTCCCTTCCAAACATTTTCATCCACGGCGCCGACGGGTCGGAAAAGCGGGCATTTATCATTCCAGCGTATTCCGCGGGTTCAGAGCGCAAACCTCGTCGAACTTCTTGCATTGGGGGGACCAGGCTTTTCAGGCCAAAACTTATCGAAGCGGGTAGTTTTTGTCTATCCGCTCTGCTCCTTGGCTATCTGCACGGCAACTGTTGCGAAAATGGTGCACATACGATGGAAGATGAGAAGGTACAAAATCTAGCTCACTATTTTTAAGGGATGAGGCTGAGCCAGACCATTTGTGGACTAGGGGTAGTCAGCTGCGAAAAATGCTAAAACGCGCTTTCACCTACGTTTCAGGACTTCAGAAACCCACCTCGAGGTCAATTTGATGCTAATTTGCCTTGCTACCGTGACGCAGCAGCTGTTTTTCATGGTGTTTATGGTACGTAGCACTCTTTAGACCGCCAAATTCAAAGTTATTAAGGTGTTTAAACCCAAAATTGAGGAACTTATTTTTTAAACATTTCTTCCTTTCAGCAAATATTTCGGAATGTCGGGCTCCCCGACGTGTCGATGCTCGGTGTAGGGTGGATTGCGCTAATTATAAACAAAACGCTACGAGGTCATCTGCTAAAAATGTTCGGTTTTGGCCGCTGTTTGCCTGGGCGTCGTGTGGCTGTCGGGCCGCTGGTCCAGATCGCTAGGGGACCAGATTCAGGCTTCTTGGTGTCGAGGATCAGTCAACAATAAATTGTACGATACTGAATTTGAGAATCCTAGATTTACACTTTTTCCAAAGGTATTACAGAAAGAGGTTACACTTGAAAAACGCTTGTCGAGCCTAAGCTGCGCAAAAGCCCGAAAAATAGCTGACCAAAGCTTTGTTTCGGTGAACAGCGGTCGAACATCGGCTAGCGTGTTGGTTTTTTTGCCGGAAAATAATGATGATGCGATTCGTATTGTACACAACTGTAGGATTCAGGCCGAGCTGTGGGAAAGTCGAGGTTGATGTTGGGCCTGGGCTTGGCTTTCGCTTGGGCTTGAGCTTAGGCCTAGGCTGCCGTTTGAGCTCGACTTATGCTGAGGCTGACAGGCTTCTGATCATCAATTAATCCTGCAGCAAAACGCATTTTTGAAAATTTTGCAAAAATTAACTTTATGATACCTTACGCTATTGGTTTCCATCTTTTCAAAAATGCATATCGACCTAGATTCGAAAAACCTTCTAAGATTTCATGCAATAACAGGAGTGAAAATCACCAGTTTGTCATTCCAACGTTTAATATTCATATACGCTATAAAATCCGACCTACAGAACCGCAGAAATTGCAGCGCGACGCACCACGCAACGCATTCGCAGTGCTGAAGTTCTAAAATTAGGCCCAATTTGAAACCGCGCAAATTACAGGACGGAGAAAAGAGGCACGCGACGCGTCATGCCGCAAAGAATTTCCCTTTTTCTGTTTTTTTTTACAAGTTATCCACACCTCAATCTCTATTTTTTTTCCTTATCCGAAACCGGGCCGGAAACCGCAAATTTTGGAAGAAAACTGCCACCACAGTCCGTACTATGTAGGCGCCTTTTAAGGGCCGCGCCGTGTGGAAAATGATATCTTTCTTGGTGGTCCTAGCCCGTAATTAGCCCGCCTCCTCGCGATAATAATTCACGTTTGTTAGGCCGTAGTTGTAAATGGCACGGATATGCCCCCTGGCATTTAGGTGAGCTAGGCATTATCTGTGTATTCGAACTATGATTTTTCCGCGGTCTGATTCGAGAGGGGCGGCATGTTTGAAAATTTGTACTTCGGAGATTCCGAGCCGCACAATTCTTGCCACCGATGATCGGGCATTTCTTGTTCTATGTTTCGTACGGTATCCCGTCTACGATACTGCTTATTCTTGTCATAATATGCATCATCAGGACAAGCACGTTGCTGCAGGGATCCTTTTATAAAATCTATCTGTTTGTCTTGATTGTGGTGGGTGGATTTAAGCCCTATTACTTGATGAGTTACCTTCAAAATTAGCCGGATGGTGATTTTTCGTTTCCGAAGGTATAGGACTTTTACTTTAAGCGAAATAATTTTGTCTGAAGCTTTTTAACTCGTACTTTCTTAGCCAGACATAGAGTAGCGTGTCGAAATGCAACGTAGTGTAGGAGTGCGTCGCTTGACGTAGCGTCTTTAACGCAACGCCAAGTAATCTGGCAGACCGTAGCCTAACGTAGCGTCACGTAGCTTTTCGTGAAGTAATGCACCGTAACGTAACCTGACGCAACGCAGCGCAGCCTAGCGGTTTAGCCTCGCCTGGGTAGGATAAGATAACGTAGCGTAACGTAAGGTAGCCTCGCGCGTTATTATAACGTAAAGCAGCTGAAGTAACGCAGAGTACCCTAATGTTGCGTGACGTAAACGAAGGCAACGTGTAAAAACGCAAAGGTAGGGCAAACTTACCCGGTAAAGTAGCATGCATTAGCGTACCATATTTCCATAGCGTGTTTTACGGCAACGTAACATAGCGTTCTAGTACCTCGTAAGTTACCTCAACACCTACTTGACGACAAAATTTCGGGAGTTCGAGGCTCCGTTGACTTTTATCCCGGAATCGAGAAGCCGTTTCCCTGATGCGCGTGCTGTTCATGTGGTATTTTGGTGGATACCACTGCCACAATCTGGCCCTACTCCTTGTGTACCTCAACCGCTTCACGATCGTCTGGGCGCCGTGGTGGCATGATAGGGTAAGATTCGGAAATTTACAGGAAGCCACCAAAAGAATTTCAGCAAAAATCTAGAAAAAGCCTTGCAAACCCTTCAACATTTTTTTGAGATTGTTAGACATTTAAAGCGTCGGTCTGAAATTTTTATTTTCCTTAGTTATGTGATTTATAAGTAACTTTACTTAACTTTGTAAATGGAGCAAATGCTATAATTTTTTGCAGATCTGGGAAACCCGTAATATCCTAATCGCGGTCGGTATTATCTTTCTCCTCAGCATCCTACTATCCTGCGAAGCACTTTTCCCTTCCAAACATTTTCATCCACGGCGCCGACGGGTTTGCGGGCATTGATTATCTAGCGTATTCGGCAAGTTCAAAAAGTAAACCACACCGAACTTCTGCATTTTTCAGACCATGCTTTTCGTGCCAAAACTTATCGAAGCGGGCAGCTTTTGTCTATCCGCTCTGCTCCTTGGCTATCTGCACGGCAACTGTTGCGAAAATGGTGCACATACGATGGAAGATGAGAAGGTACAAAATCTAGCTCACTATTTTTAAGGATGAGGCTGAGCCAGACCATTTGTGGACTAGGGGTAGTCAGCTGCGAAAAATGCTAAAACGCGCTTTCACCCACGTTTCAGGACTTCAGAAACCCACCTCGAGGTCAATTTTGATGCTAATTTGCCTTGCTACCGTGACGCAGCAGCTGTTTTTCATGGTGTTTATGGTACGTAGCACTCTTTAGACCGCCAAATTCAAAGTTATTAAGGTGTTTAAACCCAAAATTGGAGGAACTTATTCTTTTAAACATTTCTTCCTTTCAGCAAATATTTCGGAATGTCGGGCTCCCGACAGCTTACCAGTCTCTCTTGGTGAGCGCGTTAGTGTGGATCTT